>SZWC01002187.1:93826-157524 GCA_023375785.1 Penium margaritaceum
GCAAGTAGAACGCAACTACGGTGCAACTAGGACGCAAGTAGGGCGCAACTAGGACACAAGTTGGGCTTAACCAGGGCACAACTAGGGCGCAAATAGGGCTCTACCAGGTCGCAGCCAGAACACTACTAGGGCGCAAGGAGGGCATAGCTATTGTCCAACTGAGGCGCAACTAGGGCACAACTAGGACGCAACCAGGGCGCAAGTAGGGTGTAGCTAGTTCCTAAGAACTAGGACGCAACTAAGGCGCATGAAGGACGCAACTATGTTGCGAGTAGGACGCAACTAGGGCAAAACTAGGGCGCAACTAGGGCGCAACTAGAACGCAAGTAGGACTCAACTAGGTTGCAAGTAAAGCGCTACTAGGACGCAAACAGGACACAAGTAGGATGCAACTATGGCACAACTAGGGCGATCTAGTTTGTGAATAGGGTGCAACTAGGATGCAACTAAGGCGCAACTAGGGAACAAGTAGGGCACAAGTAGGATGCAAATGAGATGCAACTAAGACGAAGTACAAACCAAATAGGGTGCACGTAGGGCGCAACTAGGGTACAACTAGGGCGCAACTAGGGCGCAAGTAAGGCGCGAGGAGGGCGCCTCTAGGGCACAACCAGGGCACAACTATGGCGCAATTAGGGCGCAACTAGGGTGCAATTAGGGCGTAACTAAGGCGCAAGTAGTGCACAACCAGGGAACAAGTAGGGCGCAACTAGGACACAACAAGGGCGCAACTAAGACGTAACTAGGTTGCAACTAGGGCGCAGACAGGATGCAACTAGGGCACAGTAGGATGCAAGTAGGGCAAAAGTAGAGCGCAAGTAGGGCAGAACTAGGGCACAACTAGGACGCTAGTACGGTGCAACTATTGCGCAACTATGGTGCAACTAGGGCACAACTAGAGGGAAATTAGGGCTGAACTATTTTGCAAGTAGGGTTAAACCAGGGCACAACTAGGGTGCAAGCAGAACACAAGTAGGGCGCAAATAGGGAGCAAGTAGAGCGCAGCTAGTGCCCAACTAAAGCCGCAACTAGGGCGCTACTAGGGTGCAACTAGGGCGCAACTAGGGTGCAACTAGGGCGCAAGTAGGGCGCAACTAGGGTGCAACTAGGACACAACTAGGGCTTAACTAGGGCGCAAGTAGGGCGCAACTAGGGCGTAGCTAGTGCCCAACTCAGATGCAACTATGACACAACTAAGGCGTAAGCACGGTGCAACTAGGGTGCAACTAGGGCGCAACTAGGACGTAGCTAGTGTTCAAGTGAGGTACAAGTAGGGCACAAGTAGGACGCAACTAGGGCGCAAGCCTGGTGCAAGTAGGACACTAGTATGGCGCAACTAGGTCGTAAGTAAGGCGTAATTAGGGCGCAAGAAGGACGCTACTAGGAAACAAGTACGGCACGACTAGGGCACAATTAGGGTGTAGTTAGTACCGTATTGAGGCGCAACTAGGGCACAACTAGGGCGCAACTAGGGTGCAATAACCGCGGAAGTAGGGTGCAAGTAGGGTGTGAAGAGGGCGCAATTGGGATGCAACTATGGCGCAAGTAGGACGCAACTAGGGGGCAACTAGAGCGCAAGTAGGGCGCAACTGGGGCACAACTAGGGCGCAACTAGGGCGCAACTAGGGCGCAAGTAGGGCGCACCTAGTGCAAAAGTCAGGCGTAGCTAATGTCCAACCGAGGGGCAACTAGGGGACTATGGCGCAACTAGGACGCAAGTAGAGCGCAAGTAGGGCACAACTAGGATGCCAGTAGGACGTAACTAGGGCATAGCTAGTGTCTAACTGAGGCGCAACTTAAGCGCAAGTAGGTGGCAAGTAGGGTGCAACACAGGCGCAACTAGGGTGCATCTAGGGTGTAGTTTGGGCGCAACTAGGGCGCAACTAGGACGCAACTAGTGCACAACTAGGGTGTGACTAGGGCGCAACTAGGGCACAACTTTGGTGAAACTGGGGAACAAGTAGAGTGGAAGTAGAGCACAACCAGGGCGCAACTAGGGCTTAGGTAATGCCCAACAGAGGCGCATCTAGGGTGCAACTAGGACGCAACTAGGGTGCAACTAGGGCACAACTAGGGCATAATTTGGGCTCAAGTAGGGCGCAAGTAGGGTGGAATTAGGACGCAACTAGGGTGCATGTAGGGTGCAAGTAGGGTGCAACTAGGTTGCAACAAGGCTGCAACTAGGGGGCAACGAGGGCGCAACTGTGAACATGGCGTGCCCCTTGCCATGAGTGCTGTTGATCGTACTCCCTGGTTGGACCACTGAGGAGTAGTTGAACACCTGAAATGACTTTAGATTTGGATTGCTTGGATTTTTCCATGCAGGATCGAGCTCTGAATCGCTCAATTTGAGTGAGTATTCTGAAAGTAAGCCTAGCCCGAAATTCGGGTGTTGGGGGGTGGAATCTGGTATCTGCCATGGGTGTAAGGGTGCACATCGGATCTGATCCGCGGATCCTGAGTTGGATCCGGATTCGCGCATAAAATCAAGACAGAAGATCCGGATCCGCGGGTCCAAATTCGTATCTGCGGATCTGTAGACTCTCGGATAATTTTATCCGAGAAACCGTGGATATGTCATTTGGGCCGTTTTTCATGTGAGACACGCTGCAACTTGCGAAAAGGCAACTATCACAAAGTCCACGACTTTGCTTAACATGTCTTGTACATTCTCTATTTTCACATGTCCACCCTATCTCACTGGTCCATTGTTGCACCCACTAGCTTCTGCACATGTTTGTTTGAAATCGTCCACATCGCAAAGCACTAATGACGCTGTTCATTGGAATTACACTTGTTGCGCTCATGACTATGGTGAACAATTTCATTCATTGCATAAGGGTTCAGTATGCACTCAGGTATCAAGGTGCACACCTTTATTCATGGCATTATTGTGCACTTTGGAAACAGAAATGAAGGTGCTCCATTCCATTGAATGCATCAACAGGTCATACATTTGAACTGAGCAAATGGGCAAGTGCATCTCATAGAGAATACACATGCAAGATAACTACAGAGAAGGATGAGCTTTTCATCTAAAACATGCTTCACAAAAGTGCTTTTGATCTGAAAAAATGCTTCACAAAATTGCTCCTCTCTATATTTCTACAACATCGTCATCCCCACCCGTGTTGTCCCCCCCTTCCCCTTCCCCCCCCAGACCTAAGTCCCCCATGTCCTCATCCTCCTAGTTGTTCACAAATAGGCTCAGCCCTTCCAACTTCTCTGCTGCTGCTCCAACTAGGGACTCCCGAGCCTGTCGGCGAAGCTTGTTCACACGGTCCTCTTCATCCTTCAACTCCTTAGCCACCATGCCGTGTTGACTGACAGGGAAGTCACGAAGTGTAGGCTCGTTGATCCAGCTCTTCATTGTGAAGAGGTTCTCCATGGTGAGATGGGCCAACGTGTGCCGGAAGTCGGTAATGACGTGCCTGCCCAGAGAAAACAAGCTCTCAGAAGGCGTGGAAGTACAAGGGACGCAAAAAATGTCCATGCCAAGCAGATAGAACGTGGGAGACTGCCTGTGCAACTTTCTTTAGTGCTTCTGAATGTTGGTCTTTGGATGCTTCTTGTCCAGCTTGCTCCATCTGTCCACCTCGTCCTCCAGTTCCGTCAGCTTCACTTCTGCTACTGGTTGCGGGATTGGTGTCTCAAACATGTGAGCCATTGGGTCAGCTAGAGCTGCTAGCAGCAGTGCGTCATCCTGTGCTCTCTGCTGCTCTTCCCGAGGGCGGAGTTGCCGCACTGAGGTAGAGGTGGAGCTCTCTGCTCCAGAAGACCCCTGGCTGTTGTTGATAGCTCCTTCACGCAATGATGATGCTGTTGCTCTCTCCTTTGCCTCCGCATAATCTTGCTCCACCCGATCATGGTAGGGATGCATTAGCTGCAGAAGCTTCACGTGCAAAGCTGCTGCCGACCGGATCCCCATGAGACCATGGGTTCTGGTGTAGTAGCGGAGCCTGAAGTGCCGGTCTGCAGCCGTGGCCAACACATGGCGATCAGTCAGGAGCCGGGCGTACTTCTCCAGTTTTGCAAGTGCGTTCTCCAGCCCCGGTAGCAGGCTGGCCAACAACTTTTTCTTTGCATCCAGCTTCCGTGCAGTACCCCTTCTCTTGCTTTTTGACAATGCTGCCTGTGCTTTCACCTGCCATCCTGGGAGCTTGTCAAACATGGACTCAAAGAATGGGATGACAAGATCGAGGGTGGGGTGTTTGCTGCCACTGACGTTGTCAGTGTAAGCCTTGAAAACCTTGAGGATGACGGTCATGAGTGCAATGAGGGTCCACTCATCGGAACTCAACTTGAGCACCTCTCCATCCCGCCCGTACCCGTCAAGCCAGCTTGGCAAAATAGGCTTCAAGTGCAGCACTTGCTCCATCATGTTGAGCGTTGAGTTCCAGCGCGTCTCAGTGTCAAGATGGAATGACTGATAGGTCAAACCCTCAGCCGCCGCACGGTTCATGAGTGATTGCTCACGAGGCGTGTTGCGGGTTGCAATAACAGCAATGTTGCGTGCAGATGAGATCACTTTTGCAACACTAGGCAGGTTCATGAGGTCATTCATTGCCAGATTCATGATATGCCCTACGCAGCGAATATGCCTTGCCTTCTTGAATGAGCAGTCTACAGCAAAGATGATGTGATTTTCAATCATGGCATCGCTCGTGCTTTCATTGTTCACGGTCAAGTATAATATCATGTCCCAGAGCCCCCAGGACTTGAGGGCCTCGGACAAGACTTCAAACATCCTGACTGTAGTGGGACTCTCTAGTACAGCGGGGATAGACAGAGCCACAGCTTTGATTTTCCAGTCTTCCATCGAGTGAGCTGTCACCCCAACGTACTTCATCTTTTTGTCTCCTTTCCAGCCGTCAGTTGTGAAAGAAAATGCAGATTTTACCTCTGACAGCTGCCGACGGATTCTTGTTCTGAAGGCTGCTGCAGCAAGAATGATCTGCCTGGAGATAGTCATGCCACAGCACGGACGGCGTGCCTGTCTCTTCCAGATCCTTGCGTTTCTTGCCGTGGGACTCGTCACCACCGTCGTCATCGTTGTCTAAAGCTAGGCAACACATTGTGCCCGACTTGTCCGCGACACCATCATCTGCCAAGGTGCCAACGGTGGGAGTCGTCTCTGACTGACGACTTCCACCGTTGGCTCCCACCGTTGGAGTCTCTGACTACTCTGTCTGACGAGTGTCAAGTGACCAGCACTCTGACTCAGAGTGCTTGTCCACACAAACAACCCTCTCAAGGCACGAATGGTGGCCGACGGACGACCCCTAACCCGAATGTTACAATGCGATGGCCAACTCGTCATTCTAGGGTTTGTATGAAATATCCCTATTTCATTTGGCAAAACCCGCAGTTTGTATCCGAAAACCGATTAAACCCAGTGAATGTACTACGTAACATTGCACAAACTACGTACATTTCACCTGAAGCAAATTGTCCACATGTGGGTGTGAACCCATCGAGGGTGGACAATGGTCTGTGATTCGTTTGTTGCTCAAACAAATCAGAGTGCATTTCATACGTCGGACAACAGCCATGTGCAACGCTCATGGTACCTCATTCTCCCCGAGGTGTGCATGTCACGTGCTTGTTGCGGACATGTGCAATGGATAGATGAGGTGCACACAACGCTGACAGATGTGAGATATCGCGCTAGCTAATCTGCCACGCGTATCACAAGGCGTCACATAGTCACTGGTTTGTGCCATATTTTGGCGCCGCATTGCAGTGTTTGCGGTCGCCGCACAAACAGGTCATCCACGTCATGACATGCAATCGCGCTATGTCCAGGTGCAATCCCCCCGACGCGGGGATAATGGCCTAAGCGTCGGTTCGAACTAGACCCCACCTCGATTCCCCCCCCCCCCCCTGACGAAGGATTTGCGGTTCCACGGATTGGATCCTTGCCGCTGATCCGGATCCGCGGATAGATCCGAGATCCGTGATCCGTGAGTAAGATCCGCGGATCCGTGGATTTGGTGTGCACCCTTACATGGGTGGCGGGATAATCCACCACCAGTGATTTGAGGTCGTCTCCAACGACACCCAAATTCACCAGGGCCATAAAGGAAGCAAGCAGGAGACTATCCTTGACCAGGGTGAACTTCTCCTTGACTTCTGGGCGAGGAAAGGCGCTTCGACGGGACATCGTCGAAGTGCCTCCCATTGCCTAGCGTGCAAGACAAGGTGGGCGGCTCCACCAAGGGTTACTTTGACGGCCGTAGCAGGGGCTCTACTTCTCTGTTTTGGGCGTGCTTGGATGCGTTGGAAAGCTTAGATCAGAGGCTATAAGGATCTGATATAATCTCACTATGGTAAGTTCCATAAACGTGTTTCGATTCAGATATACTAAATGCAACATGTTCTTCCCACTCTTGCCCGTGATCCTTGTGCTCCACACTTTTTACCATTGGTGTCCATTGGCCGTCCAAAAAAATGGTGGTGTGAACCAGTGAGAGCTAGGCATCCTTGAGGGTGCCTCCACACCCACTAGAGCTAATAGCAACTAGGGCGCAACTAGGGCACAACTAGGGTGCAACTAGGGCGCAACTAGGGTGCAACTAGGGTGCAACTAGGGCGCAAATAAGGTGTAGCTAGTGCTCAACTGAGACGGAACTAGGAAGTAACTAGAGGGTAGGTAGTTCCCATCTGAGACGCAACAAGGACGCAACGAGGGTGCAACTAGGGCGCAAGCAGGGTGCAACAAGGGCGTAACTAGGGCGCAACTAGGGTGCAACTAGGGTGTAACTAGTGCCCAACTGAGGCCGAAATAGGGCGCAACCAGGGCTTAACTAGGGTGCAAGTCGGATGCAAATAGGGCGTAACTAGGGCGCAACTAGGGCACAACTAGGGCGCAACTAAGGTGCAACTAGGGCGCAACTAGGGCACAAGTACGGCGCATGTAGGGCGCAACTAAGGCGCAACTAGGGCACAAGCAGGGCGCAAGTAGGGCGCAAGTAGGTCTTAACTCGGGCGCATCTAGGATGCAAGTAGGGTACGACTAGTACGCAACTAGGATGCAAATTGGGCATAGCTAGTGACCAACCGAGGTGCAACTAGGCCACAACTAGGGCGCAACTAGGGTGCAACTAGGACACAAGTAGGGTGCAATTAGGGCGCAACATGGGTGAAGCTAGTGCCCAACTGAGGCGCAACTAGGGTGCAACTAGGACGCAACTAGGGTATAAGTAGGGCGCCACTAGGGGGTACATAGGGTGCAACTAGGCCGCAACTAGGGCAGAAATTGGACGTAACTCGGATGCAAGTAGGGCGCAACTAGGGCGCAACTAGGGTACAACTAGGGTACAACTTAAACGCATGTAGGGCGCAAGTAGGGCGCAAGTAGGATGCAACAAGAGCGCAAGTAGGTCGTAAGAACGGGCCAACTAGGGTACAACTAGGCCACAACTAGGACGCAACTATCGTGCAATTAGGGCACAACTAGGGTACAAGTATGGTGCAAGAAGGGTGCAAATTGAGCGCAAGTAGTGTGCAAGTAGGGTGCAAGTGGGACGCAACTAGGGCGCAACTATGGCGCAACTAGAGCGCAAGTAGGGCGTAGGTAAAGCGTAACTAGGGTGCAACTAGGGAATAACTAGGGTGCAAGTAGGCCACTACTAGGGCACAACTAGGGCGCAACTAGGGCGCAACTAGGGCGCAAGTAGGGCGCAACTAGGGCGGGACTAGGGCAAAACTAGAGCGCGAGTAGATCGCAAGTAGGGTGCAACTTGGACGCAAGTAGGACGTAACTAGGGCATAACTAGTGTCCAACTGAGGCGCAACTCAAGCGCAAGTAGGGGGCCAGTTGGGCGCAACTAAGGCGCAACTAGGTTGCAACTAGGGTGTACTTAGGGCGCAACTAGGGCGCAACTAGGACACAACTAGGGTGCGACTAGGGCGCAACTAAGGCGCAACTAGGTTGCAACTAGGGTGTACTTAGGGCGCAACTAGGGCGCAACTAGGACACAACTAGGGTGCGACTAGGGCGCAACTAGGGTGCAACAGGGGCACAGCTAGGGCGCAACTAGGGCTCAAGTAGGGCGCAAGTAGGGCGCTACTAGGTTGCAAGAAGGCTGCAACTAGGGCGCAACAAGGGCGCAACTAGGGTGCAACTAGAGCACAACTAGGGTGCAAGTAGGGCGCAACTAGGGTGCAACTAGGGCAAAACTAGGTTGCAAATAAGGTGTAGCTAGTCCTCAACTGAGACGCAACTAGGAGGTCACTAGGGCGTAGATAGTTCCCATCTGAGACGCAAAAAGGACGCAACGAGGGCACAACTAGGGCGCAAGTAGGGCGCAACAAGGGTGCAACTAGGGCGTAACTAGGATGCAACTAGGTTGTAGCTAGTGGCCAACTGAGGCACAAATAGGGCGCAACTGGGGCTTAACTAGGTCGCAAGTCGGATGCAAGTAGGACGTAACTAGGGCACTACTAAGGCAGAACTAGGGCGCAACTAAGGTGCAACTAGGGCGTAACTAGGGCACAAGTAGGGCGCAAATAGGGCGCAACTAAGACGCAACTAGGGCACACGTTGGGCGAAAGTAGGGCGCAAGTAGGTTGCAACTCGTGGGCATCTACGACGCAAGTAGGGTGCGACTAGGACGCAACTAGGATTCAACTAGGGCATAGCTAGTTTCCAACCGAAACGCAACTAGGTTGCAACTAGGGCGTAACTAGGGTGCAACTAGGGCGCAAGTAGGGTGCAACTAGGACACAACTAGGGTTTAGCTAGTGCCCAACTGAGGCGCAACAAGGGTGCAGCTAGGACGCGACTAGGGCACAAGTAGGGCGCAACTAGGACGTAAATATGGCGCAACTAGGGCGGAACTATGGCGTACATAGGGTGCAACTAGGGCGCAAGTAGGGCGCAAATCGGACGTAACTAGGGTGCAAGTAGGGCACAACTAGGGCGCAACTAGGGTGCAACTAGGGTACAACTAGGACGCAAGTAGGGTGCAAGTAGGGCGCAACTAGGATGCAACTAGGACTCAAGTAGGTCATAACGAGGGGGCAACTAGGGTGCAACTAGGCCGCAACTAGGATGCAACTACGGTACAGTTAGGGCACAACTAGGGTACAAGTATGGGATAAATAGGGCGCAAATAGGGGGCAAGTAGTGTGCAAACAGGGTGCAAATGGGGCGCAACTAGGGCACAACTATGGCGCAACTAGACCGCAAGTAGGGCAAAAGTAAAGCGTAACCAGGGTGCAACTAGGGCATAACTAGGGTGCAAGTAGGGTGTAACTAGGGTGCAACTAGGGCGCAACTAGGGCGCAACTAGGCTTTAGCTTGTGCCTATTTGAGGCGCAATAAGGGCATTACTAGGGGCGACTAGGGTGCAAGTACGGTGTAAGTGAGGTGCAACTATGGCACAAGTAGGGCACAAGTAGGGTGTAGCTGATGCCCAACTGAAGCCCAACTAGGACGTAACTAGGACGTAACTAGGGTGCAACTAGGGCGCAATGAGGGCATAACAAGGGCGCAATTAGGGCGCAACTAGGGCGCATCAAGGGCGCAACCAGGGCACAACTAGGGCTCAACTAGGGCAGAACTAGGGCGCAACAAGGGCATATCTAGTGCCCAGCTGAGGCGCAACTAGGGCGCAAGTCCATGTTGACTTTGGGAAGTCGAAGTCGATGGCCCAGTTGGAAGTCGAAAGTCGGAAGTCGGCTCCCGATGAGTCAAGTCGGAAGTCGGTTTTTCTCCAACTGGTTAGGAGGCTCATTATTGTGTGCCAAGTACTGTGTCTCAAGTACACTATTGTTAAAAACATTATTTGCATGTCTTTCAACACTTGATGGACTGCATATGTAACATGTATATGATGTCATAGGAAGCCATTTGTCAACAAAGTGAGGCTGCATGAGGTGTTTATGCACATCCAAAGTTTAAACAGTCATAAATTCCTCAAATGTTAACAGAATTTAGCGATTAGAATTGCGTTGGAACCAGCAACTCGTGAACTATATTTCACCACCAATATCTAAGTCGATACTAAGTCGACTTTGACCGACTCTCCGACTTAGACGTTTACCCCAAAAGTCGGAAGTCGAAGTCAACATGGGCGCAAATAGGGCGCAACCTGGGCGCAACTAGGGCACAACTAGGGCACAAAAAGGGCGCAAGTAGGGCTTGACAAGGGTGTAGCTAGTGCTCAACTGAGGCGCAACTAGGGCGTAACTAGGACGCAACTAGTACACAACTAGGGCGTAGCTAGTGTCCAATTGAGGGACAACTAGGGCGCAACTAGGGCGCAAGTAGGGCGCAACTAGGACGTAACCAGGGCATGACTAGGGCACAAGTAGGGTACAAATAGGTTGCAAGTTGTGCAAAACTAGGGCATAAGCAGGGCACAACTAGGGCGAAAGTATGGCCTAACTTGGGCGCAACTGGGACGCAACTAGGGCGTACGTACGTACAAGTAGGTTGTAAGTAGAACACAACTATGGTAGAAGTAGAGCGCAACTAGGGTGCAACAAGGCCGCAACAAGGGCGTAAGTAGGACGCAAGTAGCGTAAGTAGGGCACAATTCAGGCGCAACTAGGGCACAAATGAGGCAAAACTAGGGCGCAACTAAGGCGCAACTAGGGCGTACCTAGTGCCTTGCTGAGGCGCTACTAGGGCGCAACTAGGGCACAACTAGGGCACAAAAAGGGCGCAAGTAGGGCTTGACAAGGGTGTAGCTAGTGCTCAACTGAGGCGCAACTAGGGCGTACCTAGTGCCCCGCTGAGGCGCTACTAGGGCGCAACTAGGGCACAACTAGGGCACAAAAAGGGCGCAAGTAGGGCTTGACAAGGGTGTAGCTAGTGCTCAACTGAGGCGCAACTAGGGCGTACCTAGTGCCCCGCTGAGGCGCTACTAGGGCGCAACTAGGGCACAACTAGGGCGCAATTACGGCAGAATTATAATGCAACTAGGGCGCAACTAGGGCGTAGCTAGTGTCTAACTGAGGTACAACTAGGGCACAACTACAGTGCAACTAAGACGCAAGAAGGGGGCAACTAGGACACGAGTATGGCGCAACTAGGGCGCAACTAGGGCGCAACTAGGTTGCAAGTAGGGTGCAACTAGGGCACAATTAGGGCGCAACTAGGTTACAACTAGGGCGCAACTAGGGCGTAGCTTGTGCCCAATTGACGTGAAGCTAGGGTGCAATTAGGGTGCATCTGGGGCGCAACTAAGATGTGACTAGGAGGCAAGTAGGATGCAACTAGGGTGCAAGTAGCGCGGAAGTAGAGTGTTACTATGGCGCAACTAGTGCGCAACTAGGGCGCAAGTAGGACGTAACTAGGGCGCAAGTAGGGTGCAACTAGGGCGCAAGTAGGACACAACTAGGACACAAATAGGACGCAACTTGGATGCAACGAGGGCATAGCTAGTGCCGAACTGAGGCGCAAGTAGGGAACAAGTAAGGCACGACTAAGCCACAACTAGGGCGCAACTAGGGCGCAGAGAGGGCGCAACAAGGGCATAACTAGGGTACAACTAGGGCGCAACTAGGGTGCAAGAAGGGCTCAAGTAGGATGCCAATAGGAAGAATCTAGGGCGCAACTAGGGTGCTAGTAGGATGCAAGTACGGCGCAACTAGGGCATAACTAGGGTGCAACTAGGGCATAACTAGGCCGCAACTAGGGCGCAAGTAGGACCTAGCTAGTATCTAACTGAGGTGTAATTAGGGCGGGACTAGAACACAACTAGGGCACAAATAGGGTGTAGCTAGTTCGAAACTAAGGTACAACTAGGGCGCAACTAGGGCGCAAGTAGGGCACAACTAGGTGCAAGTAGGGCGCAACTAGGGCGCAACTAGGGCGCAACTAGGGCGCAACTAGGAGGCAATTAGGACAAAAAGATGGTGCAAGTAAAGTGCAACTAGGACGCAAGAAGGGTACAAGTAGGATGCAACTAGATTAGGAAAAGAAATGACACCAACAAGGTTCTCTCCACCACCCCTCGGATGATCCGAGCTGTCCATGCAGGTTCGAATCTTCCAAACCTTACTTTGGTTTGGTCGGTCGGTCACGACCGTTTTATTAGAGCTAAACCGCCCCTAATGAAGTGATTACATCACCGCGCGTACGGCTAGCAGACAAAAGCCATTGGTGACTCTCTTTTGTCTTGTTGTATTGTATACACGGAGGATGTTTATTCCCTCCATGAATTAACGAGAACACTTCCTCCCATCTTGTTTCCCTTTGGTTATGCGGGCTTGTCGCCATGTCCTCGCCCTGCTCACCCCTCACATATTCTGCCTTTGCCAACCACTCCCAGCTTGCAGCCCTTCGCTCCGTCACACCCGCTCCATCGCTCAACACTCATTGACCCATCACTCGCTTTCCTCTCATTCTCTCTCACTGACTACTGTCTACCGCACACGTTCAGTGTCTCGCCTCTCTGTAAGTTCTACAACTAATTCCTCAAGACTGTTCATGCCTCTCTCACTTTGCTGATGTACTTGTGCATGTTCCGTTGCTTTTGCTTGCTTTTTCTATCCTTCCCACTCTTGTATTATTCTGACATGGTATCAGAGCATCGGGCAACATCACCTGGTACTCCGTAACCTAGTCATCGCTTTGCTACCACAATTGCTCCACTCCTCTACCCAGCATTTACCTACTGTCGCAACCGCCAACTCATGCTGCTCCGCTTTGCCAACAGTTGACATCAGCAGTACTACTTCGATGGAGTTGCTCCTCAGACGGAAGCGACACCTCGTCATCGCAACTAAGTCCTGCGCCCAGATATGTGCCCGTGGCCAATAGCTCATGACGCGACGTTGATAACAGCTGAGAACAGCTCCCGAAACGGTGCTTGTCACCATCGTCCTAGAAGCAACCTGCCGCCCGTCGCTTGTGCTCCCTCATCACTCAGCTGTCGCAAACGCCTTTGTCTCTCTCATCTACTTCATCTTCCTCATCTGCTCCAGCTATCCTAGTCTCATTGCCATCATCGTCCCAAGCCGTACTCTTGCACCACTTCCTTTTTTTTGTGGCAGCAGGAAATTGCCATCCACTACCAAAACATCGGACACCACCAGTCTTCCTGCTCATGCTCCAAGTCAACTGGGGAACAAGCCGCCACTCTCCTGATAGTCATGGACATCCTTGCTCACCCCACAACCTCCTCCCGCCGCAGCCACCGTCCTCTCATTGTACGAATATCGGACACCGTCGATGTCGGGCCAAGTGGGGAACAAGCCATCAGTCTCCTGACAATAGAGGAAGTGATTCCCTCGCATGCGCTCACAGTTGCTTCCTACTGCCACAAACCTGTTCGTCTTTCTCATCTGCTCCATCTGGCTCACTCGCTCCATCCGCCTCATCCACCTCAACTTCCTTGCATCTATCGCCTTGAGCCGCCCTCTTGCACCGCGTCTTTGCCTCGTCAGTGGCAGAGGATTTCCATCCCTCATCAGGACATCAGACACCACCAGTCTTTGTGCTCACGCTTCGAGCAAACTAGGGAACAAGTCGTCACTCTCCTGACATCAGCGGACGAACATCACTGCTCACCGCATGACCTCCTCCCGCCGCAGCCACCTTCCTCTCACTATCAGGTGATCAGACACCACCACTCTTCCTGCTTGTCGGTCACTAGCCAACTGTGAAACAAGCTGTCACTCTCCTGACAACAGAGGAACTGGTTTCCTTGCCCGCGCCCACTGCCGCTTCCTTCACCGCTCCATCATCCAGCTCTTGCCATCACTCCTCCATTACCCTCAATGTGACATCGTCATCCTCCTCAGCCTTCTCTACATCAGCCTCCGCACATCCTCTTCATCACCCGCTAGCATTGGTCATCTCATCTAGTCCATCCTTGCATCAACCTCTTTCTTGTTATCTTTAGCATTGTTCTGCAGCGCATGTGGTTTTGCCGCTACGCCCAGTCAGCCATGCATCACTCCTCTGCCATCATCTGCCTCCATCATCCGCTCAGCATAAGGATCCGCCCGGTTNAGCCTTCTCTACATCAGCCTCCGTACATCCTCTTCATCACCCGCTAGCATTCATCATCTCCTCTAGTCCATCCTTGCATCAACCTCTTTCTTGTTATCTTTAGCATTGTTCTGCAGCGCATGTGGTTTTGCCGCTACGCCCAGTCAGCCATGCATCACTCCTCTGCCATCATCTGCCTCCATCATCCGCTCAGCATAAGGATCCGCCCGGTTGCATTGCCTTTTTCACGACAACCTACACCAATGCCAAACCTTCCGGAGCACACGTGGTTTCACCACTGCGCCGACGTGCTCGTCATCAGCTTCCGCCTCCTCATTAGCAATCATCAGCATGTATCAACAGCACGAGGACCTGCACGAGCTAGCTGCCCACTTCACAGCAGCCTGCACCCATGCCAGCAGCAAAGTTCTCACGGCGCATTGGCTTATGCCTTCTCATTGCTGCATTCTAATCCCCTAAGAATCAACAGCGCATGTGGTTTCATCGCTGCTTCCACTCCGTCATCATCTAATCATCTGCTTCCACATCGTTCTTTGCTCAGCACATGGATCCTCCCAGTCACATCGCTTGTTGTGCGATGACGTACATCCATGCCGGACCTTCCTCGGTGCACGTGGTTTTGCCTTGTATCCACTCTGTTATCAGCCGTTCCTCCGCCTCCAACATTCGCAGCACACAACGATCTCATTCCCTAGTACCGGTGCCCTTGCGACCACCAACAATAGGTCGGACCTGTCGGACCCACAAACTGCCATACACTCCCAAGACTATCAGCATGGAAGAACACGCCCTTGACTTGAAGCACATCCTAGAACTCCATCAGTTCGAAGAGAACATCCACGACTGGTATGGTGGCATGCAATTCAAGACAAAGCAGTCATTTCTTCATGGGTATCAACTATCCCTCTTTCTAGAAGGAGTTTATGACAATCCAGGATATCCTCCAAGGGCATACTCAACTACCCTTCAAGACATCAACAGATGCCTTCGCCCCACCACCCCTTCTGTCTACCACTTAATTGTCAATGAAGTGTTAGTGGTCGTAGCAATGTGGCACACTCTAGTGGCAGCAGTGTGGAATCCAAACCTCTACAACGAGATCGTCAAATCCCTCCATTGAGTGGCCATTCCCCCCTTGAGAAAACGCTACCTGGACATAGTTGCCGTATAAGGCATTCAGGTCTATGCACCTTGTCGGAATCAAGGGGGCTGCCAGTAAACAAAATGACTCCGACAAGGTCCTCTTCACCACCCTTCGGATAATCCGAGCTCTCCAGGCAGGCTGAAATCTTATGAACCTCACTTCCGTTGGTCGGTCGGTCACGACCGTTGTACCAGAGCCAAACCACCCCTGATAAGGCGATTACATCGCTATGCGTACGGCTAGCGGAAAGAAGCCGTAGGTGACTATCTTTTATCCTGTTTTGTTGAATGTATGGAGGATGTTCATTCCATCCATGAATTAACCACAACAGTTGTTCCCATCCTGTTCCCCTTTGGTTCCACGGCTTTGCCGCCGTGTCCTCGCTCCATTCACCCCTCGCCTATCCTGGCTATGCCAACCACTCCCAGCTTGTAGCCCTTCGCTTCGTCACTCTCGCTCCATCGCTCAACACTCATCGACCCATCACTCATTTTTCTCTCGTTCTCTCTCACCAAATGATTTCTACCTCGCATCTTCAGTGTCTCGCCTCTATGCAAGTTCTACAACTAACTCCTCAGGACTATTTACGACTCTGTCATTTTGCTAACGTACTTGTGCATGCTCCGTTGCTTGTGCCTCCTTCTGCTATCGGCGTTCCTGCTCTTGCATTCTTCTAACAAACTAGGGCATAGCTAGGGTACAACTAGGGCACAAGTAGGGCACAAGTTGGGCGTAAGTAGGGCGTAACTAGGGCGCATCTAGGGCCAACTAGGGCGCAACTAGGGCGCAACTAGGGGACAACTAGGGCGCAAGTAGGATGCAACTAGGACGCAACTAGGACACAACTAGGGCGTAACTAGGACGCAAGCAGGGCGCAACTAGGGCGCAACTAGGGCGCAAGTAAGGCACAAGTAGGGCAAAAGTGTGATGCAATAAAGCCACAACTAGGGTTCAGATAGGCTGCAACTAGGGTGCAACTAGGGCAACACTAGGGTGCAATTAGGGTGCAAATGAGGCACAAGAAGGGCGTAACTAGGAAGCAACAAGGGCGTAAGTAGGGCGCAACTAAGGCACAAGTAGGGCGTAACCAGAGTATAACTAGGGCCCAAACAACTAGGATAGAACTAGGGTGCAACTAAATAGGGCGCAAGTAGGGCGCAAACAGGGCACAACTAGGGCGCAACCAGGGTGCAACTCGGGCGCACGTAGGACACAAGTAGGGCGTAGGTAGGGTGCAAGTAGGGCATAACTAGGGCGCATGTAGGACGTAACAAGGGTGCAACTATGGTGCAACTAGGGCGCAACTAGGACGCATGTAGGGCGCAACTGTTTTCTAAATACGGTACAACTAGGGCACAACAAGGGCGCAAGTAGGACGCGAGTAGCGTGCAGGTAGGGCGCAAGTAGGGCGTAGCTAGTGCCCAACTAAGGCGCAACAAGGGCGCAACTAGGACGCAAGAAGGGTGTAATAGGGCGCAATAAGGGCGCAAGTAGGGCGTAAGTAGGGAGCAACTACGGCATAGCTAGTGTCCAATTGAGACGCAACTAGGGCGCAACTAGGGCACAACTAGGGAAAAACTAGGGTGCAACTAGGGTGTAGCTAGTGCCCAATTGATTGGCAACTAGGGCACAACTAGGGCGCAACAAGGACGCAAGTAGGGCAAGAGTAATGTGCAACTAGAGCAGAACTAGGGCCCAACTAGGATGCAACTAGGGTGAACTAGGGCGCAACTAGGGCGTATGTAGGGCGCAAGTAGGGCACAAGTAGGGCGCAACTAGGGAGAAAGTAGAGAGCAAGTAGGGTGCAACTATGGCGCATCTAAGATGCAACTATGGCACAACTAGGGTACAACTAGGGGGCAACCAAGGCGTAGCTAGTTTACAACTAGGACCCAAGTGAAGGGGCAGCTAAGACGTAATTAGGGTGTAGTTAGTGCCCAATTGAGGTGCAACTAGGGTTCAACTAGGGCGCAATGGGGGGCGCAAGAAGGGGGCAAGTAGGACGCAAGTAGGGCACAAGTAGGAAGCAACTAGGGTGCAACAAAGGTGCAACTAGGACGCAAGTAGGGCGCAAGTAGGGCACAACTAGGGTGCGATTAAGGAACAACTGGGACGCAGCTAGGGCACAACAAGGGGGCAACTAGGGTGTAACTGGGGAAAAATTAGGGCGCAACTAGGGCGCAAGTAGGGCACAACTAGGGTGCAAGTATGGTGTAAGTAGGGCGCAACTAGGGCGCAAGTAGGGTGCAAGTAGGGCACAACTAGGGAAAAACTAGAGTGCAACTAAGGTGCAAGTAGGACGCAAGTAGGGAGCAACTAGGGCAGAACTAGAGCACAACTAGGGCGCAAGTAGGATGCAAGTAGGGCGCACCTAGGATATAGCTAGTGCCTAACAAAGATGCAACTAGGGCACAACTAGGCCCCAACAAGGGCACATGTAGGTTGTATTTAGGGTGCAACTAGGGAGCAACTCAGACGCGAGTAGGATGTTGTTAGTGCCCAACCGAGGGGCAACTAGAGAGAAACTTGGACGCAACTCGGGTGGAAATAGGGCAAACTAGGGCGCAACTATGGCGCAAGTAGGGCGCGAACTAGGACGCATCTAAGATGCAACTAGGGTGCAATTAGTGAGAAGCTAGTATCCAACTAGGGCGAAACTAAAGCGCAAGTAGGGAAAAACTAGGGCACAAGTAGGATGCGAGTAGGGCGCAATGAGGGTGTAGCTAGTGCCCAACTGAGGCACAAATAGGGAGGAACTAGGCACAACTAGGGCGCAATTAGGGCCTATCGAGTGTCCAAGTGAGGCACAACTGTCAGATGAATGGAGGGGGTTGGGTGAGTGATGGCAGAAGCAAGCAAAAGATATGGGACATGCAAGAGCACGGACGTCTGATGACGAGAGTGAGGAATTGTGAGACAATGTAAGGAGTTAGTCGTAGGACCCAAAAAAAAGGAGTTCCAGGCTACGGCAGAGTGGTGTGTTAGATAGGTGACCAGTGAGAGAAAGTTGGAGCGAGGCGTGCAGGGTTGCTTGGAAGAGTGAGTTTGAGCGAGAACTAAGCAAGGTAATGAGAGTGACGGAGCAAAGCGGTGCAAAGCTGAGAGCTAAGAGTGGATAGCGGAAGAATGGGCGATAAGCGAGCATAGCGAAGACACAACCAAAGCCAAACACGATGGAAAGACTCTTCTGGGTTAAACTTTAGGGAATGAATGTCTTCGGTTTATACAGGCAGAGCAAGACAAAATAGCAAAGCAACCGCTTCTTTGCGCTAGCCGAAAGCGTGTGACATTTGTCACATCATTACGGGATGAACTGACATTTGGATTCCAACATTCAGTCAGACCGAGGAGCCATTAAGTCAAGGTGGTTTGGTCTCGCACCTTAACCATTATTGAAAACAAAATAACTCTGGGTGGAGTCCTATGTTTTTCAATAGGCCCCATCAGTCCGACAAGAGTTGATATGAGTTCTCCTTCCAGTTGGGAGGAAGCTGTCCATAACAGTGTGTAAGGAGGCTCCAAATGGCTCCTAGTTCACTAGGAAGATACGAGAGAAGTGGGTGGAGATCTTCGTCCATGAAAGGACGAAGCCAATATCTGATCCCTTGATTTAGGTCTTCCTGTTTCCGTGCTAGTTCCGCATGGGAGAAGCGCTAGCCAAGATGTTTGGGTCTGCCAATAAGGACATTTGTGATCGGAAATCCACCAATAAGCTCTATGTAGAGATAGATGTAGATTTAAGTTTGCCACTCCTCGATGTTGCTTTCCTCCTTGTAGTGAATCTCGACAGCGTGTGCTGGAAGGTGCGCTACAAGAGGAGGTGGAGAAAGTGGAGCTGTAGGGTATTCCATGACTTCTTCTTCTTCCTCTTCTCCACGTTCCTTGATGAGATCAATTTTTAGAAACGGTCTGATTTTGACCTCCGTGGGGAATTGAGGAGAACGAGGATTGTCTCCGCAGGTGAGGGTGATCTGGCATCGTTTCCATGACTCTTGTTGTAAACTGAACCAGAGTTTTGGTCAGAGGACACATCGATCTAGGTTAGAGAGGTGCCTCCACACAAGCAGGAAGCTTTCATGATACAGGTGAGGAGATTGACGTGGACTTTGCTGATGTTTGTATGCACCAAGAAGGATGTCTGAGACTCTGTATTCGTTGATGAATATGGTACTGGTGATGGTTAGCATTGTGTGGGACCAGCTTTAGATGTTGTGTCCATCTTCATCAAGGGTTGGATAGCCTGTCCATGTATTGTCAATTGTTGCTGATGCGTCCACAAAAATCTCTGGTGGTGCTGGTGTGTTGGTTGCAGATGCCAACATTCGTTTGATGAGGGACCAAGAATAATACATGATGAAGTATGAGCACAGGGACGGACCACTTGCCCTGATGAAGAGTTCGTCTTGGGCGCAGGTTGTTGCAAGGTTAACAGTGCAACTATGCATATCCTTGTGCCGAGCGGATGGTGAGGATGGGAAAGGATAGCTATGACAATGTCGTAAGAAGGAGTGATTGCAAGGACAAAACCACATGTGATGTTGAATGTAGAGGAGTAGGAAGCGGGAATGGGAAGGCGAGAGCCAACACGCCACAAGAAATCTGCTGCCGGGGTGGGTGCAGGCTGTTGCAAAGTGGGCAGCTAGCTCGTGCAGATCCATGTGCTGGTGGCAAATGCAGATGATTGCCGGTGAGAAACGAAGGCAGAAGACTGATGGATTTTGGGCACAAGGGCAAGTTGTGTGCGCTGCGGAGATGAGTCAACGTGGCCGCAGGTCGTCGTGAGATTGGCGGTTCAACCGGGCGCATCCTTATGCCAAATAAATGATGATGACAAAAGCGGCTGATTGATAATGAACTGAGCGTAAGGGCAGAACAATGTGCGTTGCAGGTCATTGAAGGATGACGATGCTGATGCTGAAGAGGATGGTGATGAAGACGATGAGGAAGCTGGAGACGGCTGATGATGAAAGTAGATGAGGCTGATGATACCAAAGGAAGGCTGATGCTGAAGTGGAAGATTTATGTGGGAAGAGAGGATGGATGGAGAAGATGCGGAGGAGGAGAAAGAGGCTGTAGATACTGGTGAAGCAGGGAGCTTCTCTGTTGTCAGGAGAGTGACGACTTGTGCCCCAAGTTGGCCCAAGATTGAAGGGCACGAAGATTGGTAGCGTCTCATATCCTCATTCCGAGAGGAGTTCTGCTGTAGAGAGTGCGACTTGAGAGTAGCAGAGACGTTTGTAGATGTCAGGAGAGTAACGGCCTGTTCCCCAGATGGCCTGAGACCAAGGGGCAAGAAGACTGCTGGTGTCCTATGTCCTCACAGCAAACAGATATTTGGTGCGGACGACGAGAGAAGGCAGTGCAAGAGAGCAGCTTGAGAAGATAATGCGGGATGGATTAGCTGGGTGATGGAGTAGGAAGAGGATGCTTGGTGGAGAAGCGGGCAGAGACGGGTGATGATCCAGGTGAAGGTGATGAGGAGAAACGGGGCCGCCGCAAGACAAGAGAAGGATGGAGAAACGAGGATATAGCAAAGATGGAGGCAAAGACAAGGATGTGATCGTACCACGCGGCTATAGAGGTTGTGAGGAGGGATGGAGAGGAAGGAGAGTTTGTGAGGGCTACGGAGGAGGCGTTTTAGCAATGCAAAGTGACGGAAGAAGTGAGCACAGGCAACAAGAAGCTTCGGTAAATCGTTCCGTAGAGCGTCGCTCAAGGACGCTGCTAGCAGCTTGATGGCCAAGAGACACCAAACGCTGCCAAGGGCGTGATTCTGAATGTAGGGCCTAGTTTTGTTGTTGAGGAACGACTAGAGCTTGAGAAGCGCGCGAGGCGATGTTGCTGGCGTCAGCTACGGAGCAAGTGGAAGAGGCGCGAGTGAGGGCGACGTAGCAACGACTTGGTCGGTGATCACAAGGTAATGTAGCCTGATGCTTTGATACCATATCAAGTTAATGGAGGGAGCTGGGTGAGTAATGGCAAAAGCAAGCAGAAGCAATGAGACATGCCGGAGCACAAACGTCTTATGACAATAAGGAGGCGCTGTGAGACAATGCAAGGAGTTAGTCATAGGACCCGGATAGAGGAGTTCTGAGCTACAGTCGAGCGATAAGGTAGAGAGGTGATCAGTGTGAGAACGTTGGAGCGAGGCATGGAGGATTACTTGGAAGCATGAGTTTGAGCAAGAAGTGAGCAAGGGAATGAGAGTGACGGAGCGAAGAGGTACGAAGCTGAGAACTGAGAGTGGACGGCGGAAGAATGGGCGATGGGCAAGCAGAGCAAAGGCACAGCAGCAAAGCCAGGACACCAAAGGAGAAGAAGTTGGGAAGCCTGTTCTAGGTTTAACACGAGGGAATGAACATCCTTGGTATATACATGCACAACAGGACAAATAGCAAAGCAATGGCTTCTTTCGGTTAGCCGGACGCATGTGAAATATGTCACATTATTAAGGGATGAATTGAGGTTTGGATCCCGACGGTCAGTCTAACCGAGGAGCCAGTAAGTCAAGGAGGTTCGGTCTTGGACCCGAACTGCTATTGAAACGGGAATAACTCTTAGTGGAGTCCTGTTTTTTCCAATAGCAACTAGGCGCACTTAGGGCGCAAATTTAGCGTAACAAGGAAGCAATTAGAGCACAAGTAGGGCGCAAGTATGGCACAACTTGGTCGCAAGTTGTCCGCAACTAGGACGCAAGTAAGGCACAACTAGGGCGCAAGTATGGCACAACTTGGGTGAAACCAGGGTGCAACTAGGGCGCAAGTAGGGTAGAACTAGGGTGGAAAGAGAGTGCAACTAGGGTGTAGTAGGGCGCAAGTAGGATGCATGTACAACGCAACTAGGGTGCAAATAGGGCACAAGTAGGGCACAGATAGGGCACAACAAGGGTAGAACTAGGGTGCAAGTAGGATGTAGCTTGTTCCCCACTGGAGCGCAACTAGGGCGCAACTAGGGTGCAACTAGGGCGCAACTAGGGTGCAACTAGGGCGTAACTAGGATGCAGGTAAGATGCGACTAGGGTGCAAGTAGGACGCATGTAGGGAGTAACTAGGGCACAAGTATGGAACAACAAGGGCCCTACTAGGGCGCAACTAGGGTGCAAGTAGGGCACAACTAGGGCGCAACAAGGGTGCAACTAGGGCGCAACTAGGGCGTAGCTAGTGCCTAATTGAGGCGCAACTAGGACGCAAATAGTGCACAACTAGGATGCAACTATAGCTCAACTAGGACGTAAGTAGGACCTAACTAGGGATGAAGTAGAACACAAGAAGGGCACAAGTAGGGTGCAACTAGGGCACAACCACAACGCAACTAGGGCACAAGTAGGACAAACTAGGGCGCAAGCAATGTGTAACTAGGGTACATGTAGGACGCAACTAGGGCACAACTAGGATGCAACTACGGTGCAACTAGGGCATAGTTAGTGCCCAGCTCTAGCGCAAGTAGGGGGCCAGTAAGGGGCAAGTAATGCTTAACTAGGGTGCAACTAGGGCGCAACTAGGGCGCAATTAGGGCGCAACTAGGGTGCTAGTGGGGCTCAAGTAGGGTGCAAGTAGGGCGCAACTAGGGCGCAACTAGGGCGTAACTAGGACGCAAGTAGGGCGCAACTAGGACGCAACTTAGGCGCAAGTAGGGCGTAACTAAGGCACAACTAGGATGCTACTAGGGCGCAAGTAGGGCGTAGGTAGTGTCCAACTGAGGTAAAACTTGGGCGCATCTAGGACGGAACTAGGGCGCAAGTAGGATGTAGCTAGTCCCCACCTTAGGTGCAAGTAGGGCACAACTAGGGCTCATGTAGGGCGCAACTATGGGTCAAGTAAGACGCAACTAGGGAGCAACTAGGGTGCAACTAGGGCGCAACTAGGACACAAGTAAGACGCAAGTAGGGAGCAAGTAGGGCGCAAGTAGGGCGCAACTAATACGCATTTAGGGAACAACCAGGGTGCAACTAGTGTGCAACTAGGATGCAACTAGGGCACAAGTAGGACGCAACTAGGATGCAACTAGGACGCAACTAGGGCGCAACTAGGGTGCAAATAGGGCACAACTAGGGCGGAACTAAGGCACAAGAACAGCGCAAGCAAGCTCCAACTAGGGCGCAAATAGGGCGCAACAAGGAAGCAAGTAGGGCGCAAAGAGGGCGCAAGTAGGGCTCAAGTAGGGTGTAAGTAGGGCGCAACAAGGGTTCAACTAGGGCGCAACAATGGCACAACTAGGGTAGAACTAGGACGCAAGTAGGGCGCAACTATTGCACAAGTAGGGTCAAACTATGGCACAACTAGGGTGCACGTAGGACACAAGTAGGGCGAAAGTACAGCGTAGCTAGTGCCCAACTGAGGCGCAACTAGGGCGCAACTAGGGCACAACTAGGGCGTTAGTAGGATGCAACTAGGGTGCATGTAGGGAACAACTAGGGCACAACGAAGGTACAACTAGGGCGTAACTAGGGTACAACTAGGACGCAACTAGGGCGCAACAAGTAAGCAGCTAGTGCCCAACAGAGACGCAACTAGAGTGCAACTAGGGCGCAAGTAGGACGCAACTACGGTGCAAGTAGGGCGCAAGCAGGGTGCAATTATGGTACAACTAGGGCATAACTAGGGCGCAACAAGGGCGTAGCTAGTGCCCAACTGAGGCACAACTAGAGTGCAAGTAGGATGCAACTAGGGCGCATCTAGGGCGCAACTAGGGCACAACTAGGGTGCAAGTAATGTGCAAGTAGGATAGAAGTATGCCGCAACGAGGGTGCAAGTATGGTGCAAGTAGGACACAAGTAGGGCACAAGTTGGACTATACTACGAAGCAAGTACGGTGCAACTAAGAAACTATGATGTAGCTAGTGTCCATCTAAGGCGCAACAACGGAGCAACTAGGGCGCAACTAGGGCGCAACTCGGGCGCAAGTAGGGTGCAAGTAGGGTGCAAGTAGGATGCAACTAGGACGCAACTAGGGCGCAAGTAGGGCGCAACTAGGGCTTAACTGGGCGCAAGTAGGGCGCAACTAGGGCACAAATAGGGCGTAACTAGGGCGCAAATAGGGCGCAAGTAGGGTACAACTATGGCGCAAGTAGGGCGTAGCTAGTGTCCAGTTGAGGCGCAACTAGGGCACAACTAGGGCGCAACAAGGCCGCAAGTAGGGCGCAGGTAGGGCACAACAAGGACACAACTAGGATGTCACTAGGGCATAGCTAGTGCCCAACAGAGGCACAACGAGGGCGCAACTAGGGCGTAACCAGGGCGCAAGTAGGGCACAACTAAGGAGCACCTACAGTGTAACTAGGGTGCGACTAGGCCACAACTAGGGTGCAACTATGGTGCAACTAGGGCGCAACTAGGGCGCAACTAGGGCACAACAAGGGCGCAACTAGGGCGCAAGTAGGGTGCAAGTAGGGCAAAACTAGGGCGCAACTAGGGCGTAGCTGGAGCCCAAGGCGCAACTAGGCTGCAACTAGTGCGCAACTAGGGAGCAACAAGGGTGCAACTAGGGCGTAAGTAGGGCTCAAGTAGGACGAAAGGAGGGTTGAACTAAGACGGAAATGAGCGCAAGTAGGGCACAACTAGGGCGCAATAAGGGCACACTATGGGCGCATCTAGGGCACATGTAGGGCGTAACTAGGGCACAACTAAGGCGTAACTAGGGTGCAACTAGGGCGTAACTAGGGCGCAACCAGGGCGCAACCAGGGCGCAACTAAGGCGCAAGTAGGGCATAAGTAGGGGGCAACTAGGGCGCAAGTAGGGCGCAAGTAGGTCGCAATTAGGGCGCAACTAGGGCGCAACTAGGGCGCAACTAGGGTGTATCTTGTGCCTAGCTGAGGTGCAACAAGGGGCAACTAAGGCGCAAGTAGGACGCAACTAGGACACAAGTAGGGCACAAGAAGTGCGCAACTGGGGCGCAACTACGGCTCAACTAGGGCATACCTATGATGTAGTTACTGCCCAATTGAGACGCAACTAGGGCATAACTAGGGCGCAAATACGGTGCAAGTAGGGCGCAAGTAGGGCGCTAGTAGGGTGCAACTAGGGCGCAAGTAGGGCACAACTAGGGCGCAACAAGGGTGCAACTAGGGGACAACAAGGGCGCAAGTAGGACGCAACTAGAGCGCAACTAGGGCACAACTAGGGCACAACTAGGGTGCAACTAGGGCGCAAGTAGGACGCAAGTAGGTCCCAAATAGGGCGCAATTAGGGTGCAACTAGGGCGCAACCAGGGCGCAACTAGGGCACAAGTAGGGCGCAACTAGGGTGTAGCTTGTGCTAACTGAGATGCAACCAGGGGGCAACTAGGGCGCAAGAACGACCCAACTAGGATGCAAGTAGGACCCAACTAGGATGCAAGTAGGGCACAAGAAGTGCATAACTGGGGTGCAACTATGGCGCAACGAGGACGTAACTAGGACTAGCTACTGCCCAACTGAGGCGCAACTAGGGCACAACTAGAGCGCAAGTAGGTCGCAAGTAGGTTGCAACTAGGATGCAACTAGGTCAAAACATGGGTGCAAGTAGGGCGCAAGTAGGGCGCAAATAGGGCGCAAGTAGGATGCAAGAAGGGTGCAACTAGGGTGCAACCAGGGTGCAACTAGGGTGCAAGTAGGGCACAAGTAGGGTGCAACTAGGGTGCAACTAGGGGACAACTAGGGCGCAAGTAGAACACAAGTAGGGCGCAATTAGGGCACAATCAGGGCGTAACTAGGGTGCAACTAGGGCGCAAGTAGGGCGCAAGTAGGGTGCAACTAGGATGTGCCCAACTGAGGTGCAACTAGGGTGCAAGGAGGGCTAAAGTAGGACGCAAGTAGGGAGCAACTAGGACGCAACTAGGATTCAACTGGAACCTAACTAGGGTGCAAGTAGGGCACATGTAGGGCGCAAGTAGGGTGCAAGTAGGGCGCAAGAAGGGCGCAATTGGGGCGCAACTAGGGTGCAACGAGGGCACAAATAGACCGCAAGTGGGGCGCAACTAGGGCACAACTAGGGCACAACTAGGGTGCAACTTGGGCGTACCTAATGCCCAACTGCGGCGCAACTAGGGCGCAGCTAGGGCGCAAGTAGGACGGAAGTAAGGCGCAACTAGAGCAAAACGAAAGCGCAACTAGGGCAGAACTAGAGTGCAAGTACGGTGGAACTAGGGCGCAAGTAAGGCACAAGTTGGGCGCAACTAGGGCATAGCAAGTGCCCAACTGAAATGCAACTAGGCCATAACTAGGTTGCAACTAGGGCGAAAGAAGGGCTTAAGTAGGTTGCAAGTAGGGCGTAAGTAGGGGGCAACTAGGGCGGAACTAGGGCGCAACTAGGGTGTAACTAGGGTGTAACCAAGGCACAACTAGGGCGTAGCTAAGGTCCAACGGAGGCACAAGTAGGACGCAACTAGGGCGCAAGTAGGGCGCAACTAGGGCGCAACTACGGCACAACAATGGTGCAAGTAGGACGCAAGAAAGGTGCAACATGGGTGCAATGAAGGTGCAACTAAAGTACAATTGAGGCGCAAGAACGAAGTAATTAGTGCGCAACTAGGGCACAACTAGGGCGCAACTAGGACGTAGCTAGTGCCCAACTTAGGCGCAACTAGGGCATAACTAGGGCGCAACTAGTCTGCAACTAGGGCGCTAGAAGGGTGTGAGTAGGGTGCAAGTAAGGTGCAACTAGGGCGCAACTAGGGAGCAACTAGTTTATAGAGAGTGATCAAGTGAGACACAGCTCGGGCACAACTAGGGTGCAAGTAGGGCACAACTAGGATGCAAGTAGGATGCAAGTAGGGCAAAACTGGGGCGCAAGTAGGATGCAACTAGGGCGCAACTAGGGCGTAACTAGGTCGTAGGTAGTGTCCAACTAAGGTGTAACTAGGGCGCATCTAGGGCGCAAGTCGGGTGCAACTAGGGTGCAAGGAAGACACAATTAGGTCTTAACTAGGGCGCAACTATAGCGCAAGTCCGGCACAACTAGGATGAAACTAGGGTACAACTAGGGTGCAACTAAGGCGCGACTAGGGTGCAAGTAGGGCTCAAGTAGGGTGCAACTAGGGTGTAACTAGGGTGCAATTAGGGTGCAAAGAGGGAACAAGTAGGACGCATCCAGGGCACAACAAGAGCGTAACTAGGGCACAAGTAGGACACAACTAGGGCGCAACTAGGGCGCAACTAGGACGCAACTAGGGTGCAAGTAGGGCGTAGCTAGTGCCCAACTGAGGCGCCACTAGGGCGGAACAGGTTGCAACTAGGGTGCAAGTGAGGGGCAACTAGGGCACAAGTAGAGCGCACATAGGGTGCAAGTAGGGCACGACGAGGGCACAGTTAGGACGTGACTAGGGCGTTTGTAGGGCATAACTAGGGCACAACTAGGGCACAAATAGGGCACAAGTGGGGTCCAACTAGGGTACAACTAGGGCGGAAGAAGGGCGCAAGTAGGGCGCAAGTAGGGCGCACGTAGGGCACAACTAGGGCGTATCTAGGGTGTAATCATGGCGCAACTAAGGTGCAACTAGGGCGGAACTAGGGCGTAGCTAGAGCCCAATTGAGGGGAAACCAGGTTGCAAGTAGGGCACAAGTAGGGCGCAACTAGGGCGCAAGTAGGGCGCAAGTAGGGCACAAGTCGGGCGCAAGTAGGGCGCAAGTAGGGCACAAGTCGGGCGCAAGTAGGGCGCAAGTAGGGCACAAGTCGGGCGCAAGTAGGGCGCAAGTAGGGCACAAGTCGGGCGCAAGTAGGGCGCAAGTAGGGCGCACGTAGGGCACAACTAGGGCGTATCTAGGGTGTAATCATGGCGCAACTAAGGTGCAACTAGGGCGGAACTAGGGCGTAGCTAGAGCCCAATTGAGGGGAAACCAGGTTGCAAGTAGGGCACAAGTAGGGCGCAACTAGGGCACAAAAAGTCGCAAGTAGGACGTAACTAGGTTGCAACTAGGGTGTAAGTAGGGTGCATCCAGGGCGCAAGTAGGGCACAATTCGGGCGCAAGTAGGGCGCAAGTAGGACACAACTAGGGCGCGACTAGGGCGCAACTTGGATGCAAGTAGAGTACAACTAGGGTGCAACTATGACGCAACTAGGGCACAATTAGTGCATTACTAGTGCTTAACCGAGGCGTAACTAGGACGCAAGTAGGATGCAACTAGGGCGCAATTAGGGCACAAGTAGGATGCAAGTAGGGCACAAGTAGGGTGCAATCAGGGCGCAACTAGGGCGTAACTAGGGCAAAACAAGGGTGCAACTGGGATGCAACTAGGGTGCAAATAAGGTGCAAGTAGGATGCAAGTAGGGCACAACTAGGGCGGAAATAGGGCACAATAAGGGCGTAAGTAGGGCACAAGTAGGGAGAAAGTAGTGCGCAACTAGGGTGCAACTAAGGTGCAGCTAGGGCGCAACTAGGGCGTAAGTAGAGCGCAAATAGAGCGCAAGTAGGTTGTAACTGGGGTGCAACTAGGGCATAACTGAGGCGTAACCAAGGCGCAATAGTGGTGCAACTAGGGCATAAGTAAGGCTTAACTAAGACGCAACTAGGGCGCAACAAGGGCGCAACTAGGGCGCAAGTAGTGCACAAGTACGGCGCAAGTAGGGTGCAAGTAAGACGTAGCTAGGGCGCAACTAGGGCACAACTAGGGTGCAACAAGGGCATAGCTAGTGACATACTGAGGCGCAACTAGGGCATTACTAATGAAAACAAGGGCGCAAGTATTGCGCAAGTAGGGCACAAGTAGGACGCAACTAGGGTGCGACTAGGACACAACTAGGACACAACTAGGACGCAAGTAGGGTGCAATGAGGGTGCAATGAGGGTGCAACTAGGACGCAAATAGGGTGTAGCTAGTGTCCAACTGAGGCGCAACTAGGGCGCAACTAGGGCGCAACTAAAGCGTAACCAGGGTAACACTAGGACACAAAAAGGGTGCAATTAGGGCACAAACAGGCCACAACTAAAGTGCAACTAGGGTGCAACTTAGGCGCAACTATGGCACAACTAGGGTGCAACTAGGGCCCAAGTAGGGCACAAGTGGGGCGCAACTATGGCGCAACTAGGGCGCAAGTAGGACGTAAGTAGAATGCAACTTGGGCGCATCTAGGATAAAACTGGGATGCAATTCCGGTGCAACTAGGGCGCAAATAGGATGTAGCTAGTTTTCAAATGGCTGGAATATTGAATTCCACACTGACTGAATCCCTTGGATGATCCAAGCTCTCAATAAGGTTCAGGTCCCACCGCGGACAAGTGCTAATCACCTCAACAAACAGATTCTAGGTCACGATCATGGATCCTACGGCAAGCCGCCCTAATAACTGCGATCATGTTGCAACTGTGTCCAGCTAGCTGAAAAGACGTTTTTGCTCCAGTTTTGTCCTTTTCCACAATGTATTATTGAGGATGTTCATTCCCTTGAGTTCACCAAAACTGTTATTCCCATCCAGTCCCCCTTTGGTTCTGCAGCTTCGCCGCCATGTCCTTACTCTACTCGCACCTTGCTCATCTCGCCTTTGCTAGCCACTCACAACTTGAATATATTTTCTCTCTCACTATCGCTCCTTCACTCAGTTCCTGCCGACCCATCCTTCTCCTTGCTCTTGCTCTCTCTCACCAACTGTCGTCTACCTTGCATCTTCAGTATCTCGCCTTTATGCAAAAGCTCTAGGCCTAACTCCCCAAGACAGCTCTCGCCTTCGTCAACTAGCTGACGTACTCGTGCATGACTCGATACTTTTTCTTGCTTTTGCTGTTGCTGTCTCCGCTCTTGCATTCTTCTGACATGTTATCAGAGCCTCAGGTAACATCCCCTAGTTAAGGGTGTAATCTAGACTGGTCTTGCAATTCTGGAAGCGGAATTGGCATCGCAAGACCGAGTCCGGTCCCAGGACTCGACTCGCGATTGTCGTCTTGGACTCGCGAGTCTACTGTATTGCGAATTCATAGTCTGGGAATTGCGAGACCGGATACCACCGCCGTGTGCACCACCACCTCCAGGTGGCTGTGCACAACCATCACAATTGTGAGCCAGCAATTGCTCCTCCACCACCTGCAACTGCTTCAACATCGCCAACTCACCACCACCACCTCTACACCTCCACCACACCACCAATTCACTAAACAACGGACAAGTGTACCATTACTCTTGCATAGCAGAACCTGTCTCTGAATGCATTTCTCATGCTAACCTAATCTGCTATCCAAACTTGCTATCCAAATCTGCTTTCCAAATCTGTGTAGCTGTGTGTAACTCGGTGTGCTAACCAAATCAGCTAACCAAGTATGTGCATAACTCAGTGTGCAAACCAAATCTGCTAGCGAAGTATATGGAGAGATGTCAGCAAAGGAATCTTATGCTGCCCGAGATGGAATCTTTTTTCTCATCTCTAATTACTAAACAAGGGTGGATTACAACACATCTTTCAACGCAGCATAACCTTTTTGTGTCATCTCCATTCAATGAATTGGGGAATAACTGAACACAAGCATGCATTGCAATGGATGCAAACATGGACTGAAAAAAAAAACATTCAAAGAGACTGGTTCAAAACCAAGTGAAGACATGACTAGTTCATCTCTAGAATATCATCATCGTCATCATCATCCTCCATGACAAAGCCACCCTCTTCACCACACCCATCCTCGTCATTCTCATCCTCCTCTGAGTCCTCTGAACTACTGTCATCCTCCTCATATTCATCTTTGTCAGCATTTCCATGCGCATCCTCTATTGTAGCATCAGCACCATCTGCAGCTGCCTTGTCCTGCATGTGTGTTGTTTTCACGGCTTTCCTCGCTGCTCGTCTTGCTGCCTTCTCCTTCTCCTTGATCTATAGCAGCTCCTCAGCCAAGGTACCATTGGGTGCCACTGGAAAATTCTTCAGTGCTGGACTGTTGATCCAGGTTTTGAGGCAGAGAAAATCCTACACCGTCATCTGGACCAAAGAATGTCAAACGTCTGTCACAACTTTGCCCCAGAGCGAGAACATGCGCTCGGAGGGTGTGCTTGTTGCTGGTACGGCCAGCACATCCTACACTACCAAGGCAAACGTAGGGTATGTGGTGTAGTTCTCCTTGTAAAATTGCAAGACGTTGTAACGCTGTATGCCTCTTACCTCCTTCTTGTAGAACTCCACCTCTTCTTTGATCGTGTCCGGCACCACCACATGTATAGCAGGTTCTGGCTCTTCGTACAACTCGTCCATTGAGTCTATTAGTACGGTCTCTAGCATGCTCTGACGCCTCTGCTTCCCGCGCCCCTTCTTTGCGGCTGCTGCAGGACCACCCAGCTGTTCGCTGCTGGTAGCAACTGCTGCTATTGCAGGCATGTTGGTAGACATCGCCATGATGTTGTCGTTGTTGTCAGCATCCGCTCTTGCAGCTGCCTCTGCTGCGGCAGCTGCCTCTACTGCTGCAGCCGCAGCCCTCTGTTGGTCCTGTACCTTAGAAGAGTAGGGCTTGAAAAAATCAAGCATCTTGACCTCCAGCTCCACCATTGGCTTGATTCCCAGAAGCTGCATCGAACACATGATGGGCAAATAAGGGAAAGCAAGAGAAAGTGAGTTCACATGAGGAAGGTAAACAAACAATGTAAATACACTAAACCAACGCCACCACCACCACAACCACCCCCTCAACCACCACCACCCACACCACCACCATCAGCACCACCACCATCACCATCCCATGGCACTATTTTTACCTTGTGCACGCGTTCAAAGAATCGGAACCTGAACCGTGGATCGATCACCGTCGCAACCACATGGTGGATGCTACAATTCTTCACATATTTCTCAAGCTATAGTACCACAAGCTGAAAAACAATGATTGTCGAGAAGATGAATACAAACCTTTATAAACCTAGAGTGATTTTCCATCGCCACCCGTTTCTCACCTTGTCAACTACACTGCCTAGCCCCGGCTGTAGCGTTAAGAGTAGCTTCTCCGTGTTGTCAAGGCTCGCCTTCTTCAGCTTCTTTTCTGCTACTTAGGTGGCCTTCACGCGCCAGATGTGGAGTTTCTGCAAGATGGTGCTAAAGAATGGCACAACAAGTGAGAGCGTAGGGTACTCCTGCCCACTGAGGTCCTCTGTGAAGCCATCAAACGGCTTCAAAATCGCATTCACTATGCTCAGCAGCTCTCAACCCTGCCCACTGGGAATCAAGGCAGGATCCCGGGACTCGAGCCACTTGTCAAGCACCTCTTTTAAATTCACCACCATCTCACACATGCCAAGCTTACTGTTCCATCTCGTGGGGGTGTCAAGGTACAGGGAGAGGTAGTTGACAGCGCGGACCTTACAAGCATTGATGAGCGACTACTCACGCTTTGCAGATCTGCTCACATGATTCAATATGTCTAGCGCCAATCGAAGGTGCTCCTCCACCTGCTCCACTGCAATCAAGTCTTTCACAGCCAGGTTTAGAATATGGCCCATGCATCGGATGTGGTTATTCTTGTCAAACCTGTCATTTTGCAGCTCCAAAAAGCTATCCACCATCGAGCCGTTCACGCTGTCGTTATCCATGGTCACACAGTAGCTTTTGTCCCAGAGTCCCCACTCTTTCACAGCAGCAGCGAACAAGTCAAAGACAGTGGCGGCTGTGGCATCATCATTCCAAGACGGGAAAGACAACGCCACACTCTACATCTGCCAGTCGGCAATCCAGTGCACCGTCACACCCAAATACTTGTGATTGGCGTCGGATTGCCAACCATCGGTCGTGAAAGACACCCCTGAAACCATCGCCACGAAAAACTTCCAGAGCTTCTTTCAAAACGCAGCAGCTCCGTTCTTCAACAGCCGTGTCAGTGTGATCCTACCACGCAGGAGAGCAAAAGGATTGCAGTGGAGAAAAGCTTGCCGCAACCAGAACAATTCGATTCTCAAGAAACTATGGTCTTTATCCACAACATGCTTATTGATGCAGCATATGAATTACTTTTTGTTGAAAGCCAGCCCCACACCAGCGGCACCACGTGCAACTTGCGTGTTCATACCGTCAACCTCGGCTGCGGTGTCTACGGCTGCCCTTGTTGCATTGAGGAGGCTCTGCTGAACCTCCAATGCCTTCAACTTCTTGTGCTTTTCCTTGTGCTCAAGCCGTAGATGTTTCCACATGCCAGACGTGTTGATTTGGTTTGGCCTGAAGGTAACCTTCAGTTCCGTGCGCGGGGGATACAGTGTGCACGCAGCCCGTGGCTCAGCATTGATGACCACGTAGGTGAAAACGGTCCACACCACGGACGGTTTTGCTTTGCGCTTGTCCACCCGTCCTCGTGTGTTCAGCGTGGCCTGGATGAGAGTCCCACCCGGCTTAGAGACAGAGGTGCTGGGGGTCTGCTTCTGCATCTTCTACACCTCTTGCTGCAGCCCCTGTTACTGCTGCTGTTTCTGGCCCTGCTCCTGTTGTTGTTGCTGCTGCTGCTACTGCAGCATTGATGCTTGTGAGGCTATAGGTGTTGCTGTGAGGGCCCAGCCAGGTGGCTGGGTCGAAGGCCCCGAGGTGCCTTAGGAGAATCCTCGAAAGTGTAGGCACAACCTGTTATGAGATAGTAGGAAGGGTGTAGGCACGCACTACCCGTGAAACCCTACGTGAAACCCTACGTAGACATGGGCAGCAAAATATAGATTTTTGGATACACAACCGTGGCCATTGGGGGGGGGGGGGGGGGGGGCGGGCATCGTGGTACAGGCAAGCATAAAAAAGGTCAAGGGGGGTTTTGAGCCTAGATAATGGCACAAAACCTGTCAAGGTGGTGGATGTTGAACCGGACCCCAACCTCATTTTCCCCCTCCCCCCCTCCTCCGGCTCTCGCCGCCACCCCAGCAAGGAATTGCAATCCGACGCCATATTCTCGGCATCGCGAGTTGATTCCACAAAGGCGAATCGGACTTGCGAGTCTGGACTCGATTCGGAATCGCGAGACTCGGACTTGAAACCTGGTTTTTGGGTGTACAGGCTTACTCCTAGTGCCTTGTGACCCAGTCATTGCTTCATCGCCGCCACTACCTTGCGCCGCCGTCAAGCATTTGTATGCTGCCACTTCCACCACTTCATGCTTCTCAGCTTCATCAGCAGCTGACATCTGTAGCCTTGCCTGGATTGCTTCTCACACTGGAGTGATGACCCATTCTCCAAATCAAACCCTGCGCCCATCTTGTGCTTGTGGTCAACATTCTGGGGATTTTAAACAATAGCCGCAAGCAGCTCTCAAGCCGCCATATGCCATCATTTTCTTCAAAGCTTCCTATCGCTTGCCATCTGCCACCCTCCATCACCTCAGGTTCCGTAAGAGCCTCCGCCTTCTTCATCCTCTCCATCTGCCTCATCCACTCCATCCACCTCATCTACCTCAGCTTTCTTTCACATGCAGCGCCTCGAGCCGCTCTCTCGCACTGCTTTGCTCGTTGTTAGCAAGAGGAGCTTGCCTGTCGCCGTTGGGATATCAGACACCACCAATCTTCTTGCCCAACGGTCTCGGGCCACCTACGGAACAAGCCGTCACTCTCCTCACATCCACGGACTGGCATCACTGCCCATTTAACAACTTGCTTTGCTACAGCTGACTTCCTCTCATTGCCAGGATATCAGACACCACTTGTCTCCCTGCCAGTCAGTTTTGGTGCAATTGGGGAACAAGCCGTCACTCTCCTAACAACAAAGGAACTGGTTACCTTGCCCTGCGCCCACTACATCATTCATCTGCCACTTCCATCATCCGCTTGCTACTGCCAATCCTTCATCACTCTCACTATGCCATTTTCACCCTCCTCAGCCTCTTCACCATTGGTTTGTGCACATTCTCTTCATCTTTTCCTCGCATTCACCATTTCCTTCATTCCATCCTTGTATCAGCCTCATCTCAGTTTCTACTGCCTTGTCAAGCCGCCTTCGCATCAACTTCATCCTTATCATCATCAATATTCTTCTGAAACGCATGTGGTTCCGCCCCTGTACCCACTCCATCATGAATCATTTCTTCTCTAATATTCACTTTTTGTCATCCGTTTGGCACAAGGATCCGCCCGGTCGCATCACTTGTTACGCGATAACCTGTGCCCACGTCAAATCTCCCGCAGCGCAAGTGGTTTTTCCCCTGCGCCCACTCCCTCGTCATTAGCTTCTACCTCCTCAGCAATCATCAACATGTGCTGCCAGCACAAGGATCTGCACGAGCTAACTGCCCGCTTCGTAGTAGCCTATACCCACGCTAGCAGCAGATTTATTGCGGCGCATTGGCAATCGCCTTCCCCTTGCTGCACTCTACTGCACTATCATGAAGCGTACGTGGTTTTGTCCCTGCACCCACTCCATCATTCGCCGCATTTATGCCAATCATCGGCTTTTTTCATAAGCTCGGTACCTGGATCCGCCCGGTTGAATTGCCTGTTGCGCAACGTCCTGCGCCCACACCAAAACTTCCTCAGCGCACGTGCTTTTCACCCATGCGCCCACTCCCTCATCGAATAGTTTACGTCTCCATCACCAGCAATCATCATCATGTGCTCAGAAGCACAAGGAACCACCCGGTTGCATTGTCTAGCCTACGCCTGCACCGAAACTTCCATTACGCACGAGGCCTCGTCCGCGCGTCCATTCTTGCCATCAGCTCCCTCCTTCCAAAGTATCTACATCATTTGGACACAATGTTTTCTTGCATCCAGACAACTCGCCTCATTACTACCTACATTTGTAGTCGAAGCCAGTTCACAAGAGGTAGCATCAAGACACCACTGGAACTGGACACCACCCATCTCCCTCCTTACCCATGCTAACAGGTGGATGAAGCCGATGCATCCGTGGACCTGACTGTTTAAGTCCCTATACTTCTAACATTCCCCCTCGGACTCACAAGAGCTCACTATAGCAGAGAACTCTTTGAACGTGGCATTGTGGCAGCACCCTCCACTCCTGCATTCCAAGCATTCAACATCCCCACCATCAAGCTTCCAATGGGTCATACTAAGAAGAATGAGCTCTCAGCGGTATCCTTTTGGAACAATCCCCACATCAAGGCTACCTCTTTAGATGGCCTTGATGAATCAACAGTTCCTCTCGGCACTCCCTACACTAGAGCACACCATGAGCAATAATACAACCATTGCCCTTCTTTGTGTTCAACCATCAATGAAGCCAATCCACTTCATTGAGTGCTCAACACCAGACGGGGCACTAACTGACATTGTTGCTCATCTTGCAGAGTGCATACGGAATTCCCCCCAACTACACAAGTCGACAAATGGTTCCACAAACTACCATCAATGGAGAGTTGAACTACTACTCAATCTGGGAAGCCTCCGATTCCCCAAGTTCAATCATCGACAGGTACTCCTTGGTCTCTTTGACTCCATCACCCTTCTTGGTACAGACTGGGAAGAAGCACTCCCAAAAGAGGCGTTCATCCTCACCGCGCATCACTCTCTTCACCCACTCATCCGATAACCACACGAAGGATTCCCAGAGATCTGGCGGTCCCTCTATCTCACCTGTGCACCACATTCTCTCCAGTGTTGACTATAGGGCGGGTGTTGGAATATTGAAGTCAACACTGAACAAATCCCTTGGATAGTCCGAGCTCTAAATAAGGTTCAGTTACCACCGTGGACCAATGCGAACCACCTCGCCAAACGGATTGTCGGCCATGATTAAGGATACTACGGCGAGTTGCCTTAATAGCTGCGATCGCATCGCAACCGTGTCCGGCTAACGGAAATGAAGGCGTTGCTCCAATTTTGTCATTTTCTGCAATGTGTCATTGAGTATGTTCATTCCCTTGACTTAACCATAACAGTTCTTCCCATGTTGTTCCCCTTTGGTTTCGCGGCTTCACCACCGTGCTCCCTCTACTCGCACCTCGCTCATCTCGCCTTTGCTAGCCACTCACACCTTGGATCTCTTCACTCTGTCACTGTCGCTCCTTTGCATAGCCCCTGCCGACCCATCACCCTCCTCGCTCTTGCTTTCTCTCACCAACTGCCGTCTACTTTGCATTTTCAGTGTCTCGCCTTCCCGCAAAAGCAATACGACTAACTCCCCGGGACCGTTCTCGCCTCCGTCACCTAGCTGACGTACTTGTGCATGTTGCGATGCTTGTGCCTGCTTTTGCTGTTGCTGTCTCCACTCTTGCATTCTTCTAACACAACTGAGGTGCAACTAGGGCGCAACTAGGGCGCAACTAGGGCGCAACTAGGGCNTCTCACCAACTGCCGTCTACTTTGCATTTTCAGTGTCTCGCCTTCCCGCAAAAGCAATACGACTAACTCCCCGGGACCGTTCTCGCCTCCGTCACCTAGCTGACGTACTTGTGCATGTTGCGATGCTTGTGCCTGCTTTTGCTGTTGCTGTCTCCACTCTTGCATTCTTCTAACACAACTGAGGTGCAACTAGGGCGCAACTAGGGCGCAACTAGGGCGCAAGTAGGATGAAACTAGGGGCAAATAAGGCACAATCAATGCACAACTAGGGCGTAGCTAGTGCCCAACTGAGACACAACTAAGGCGCAACTAGGGCGTAACTAGGGCGCAAGTAGGACGCAACTAGGACGCAAGTATGGCACAACAAGGGCACAACTAGGGCGTACCAAGTTCCCACCTGAGACGTAACTAGGGTGAAACTAGGGTGCAACTAGGGTCCAGCTAGGGCACAAGTAGGGCGCAACATGGGTGTAGCTAGTGTCCAAGTGAGGCGTAATAAGGGGGTATATAGGGCGTAAGTAGTGCACAATGAGGGTGCAAGTAGGACGCAACTAGGGCGCAACTAGGGTGTCAGTAGGGCTCAACTAGAGTGCAGCTAGAGTACAACGAGGGTGCAAGTCGGGTGCAACGAGGGCGTAAGTAGGGCACAACTAGCGCGCAAGTAGGGCGCACGTAGGGTACAAGTAGAGCGCATTTAGGGTGCAACAAGGGTGCAACTAGGGCGCAAGTAGGGTGCAAGTGGGACGCAATGATGGTACAACAAGGGTAGAAGTAGGGTGCAACTAGGGTGCAACTAGGGCGCAACTAGGGCGTAGCTAGTGTCCAAGTGAGGCGCAACTAGGTCAAAACTCGGACGCGACAAGGGCGCAAGTAGGGTTCAAGTAGGGTGGAAGAAGGGTGCAAGGAAGCTGGGTTGTCAGAAGAATGCAAGAGCAAGGACGAAAATAGGAGAAGCAAGCAGAAGCAGCGTAACATGCACAAGTACGTCAGCAAAGTAATGGAGGCATGAGCAATCCCAAGGAGTTAGTCTTAGAGCTTGCAAAGAGGCGAGAAACTAGAGATGCGAGGTAGACAGCAGTTGGTGAGAGAGAGGGCAAGAGCAAAGTAAGTGATGGGTCGATGAGTGTTGAGCAAAGGACCGAGAGTGACAGAGCGAAGAGGTGCAAGTCGGGAGTGGTTGGCGAGGGCAAGTTGGGTGAGTGGGGAGTAGAGTGAGGACATGGCAGCGAAGACGCAGAACCAAAGGGGAACAAGATGGAAATATTTTTTCTAGTTAACTTCAAGGGAATAAATATCCTTGGTAATATATCGCAGAACAAGACAAAAGTAGAGCAACGGTTTCTTTTTTGTAAGCTGGACATGGTTGTGACATGATCAAAGTTATTTAGGACGGCTCGCCGTAAGATCCTTGATTGTGACCGATAATCCGTTTGGCGAGGTGGTTGTACTGGTCCGGTATAGGACCTCAACCTTATTTAGAGCTCGGATTATCCAAGGGATTGGTCAGTGTTGATTTCTATATTCCGACAGTCCCCCTTGAAGTCAACACCGTAGAGGATGTGGTCCACAGGTTAGATATAGGGATCGCCAGATCTTTGAGAATTTTATGTGTGGTTGCCGGATGAGTGGGTGAAGAAAGTGATGTGTGGTGAGGATGAGCGCCTCCTTCAGGAGTGCTTCTTCCGAGTCCTTACCAAGAAGGGTTATGGAGTCAAGGAGACCAAGGACCACCTGACGGAGATTGAACCTGGAAAGTTGGAGTCTTCCCTGATTGAGAAGTAGTTCAACTCTCCATTAATGGTAGTTCGTGGAACCATCTATTGACGTGCAGTTGGGGGGGAATTTTGTAGGCACTCTGGAAGATGAGTAACAATGTTAGTTAGTGTTTTGCTAGGTGTTGAGCAGTCAATGAAGTAGATTGGCTTCATTGATTGTTGAACACAAAGGAGGGCAGTGGTTGTATTGTTTGTCATGGTCTGCTCAAGTGTAGGGAGTGCCAGAGGAACCGTTGTTTCATCAAGGCCATCTAATGAGGTAGCCTTGATGTGGAAACTGTTTCAAGGGGACACCGCTAAGAGCTCATTCTCTAAGGGGTACCCTTGGTAGGGTGATGATGGGGATGCTGAATGTTGGGAATGCATGAGTGGAGAACGCTGCCACAACGCCGCACTCAAAGAGGGCTCTTCCACAGCGAGCTCTGTGAGTCCAAGGGAAATGTAGGGTAGCACATGGACTTGGGCAGTCAGGTCCATGGATGCATCGGCTTGTTCCACGTGATAGCTTGAGTAAGCAGGGAGATGGGTGGTGTTCGGTTCCGGTGGTATCTTGATGCTGCCTTTTGTGAATTGGCTTCAGCTACGAATCCAGGTGCTTGTAACGGCAATATGAGTGTTGTGTCCACGTGCAGAGAGAGAGAGAGAGAGAGAGAGAGAGAGAGAGAGAGAGAGAGAGAGATGACTCATGGCAAAGTGGGCGCACGGACAAGGTCCCGTGTGCTATAGAAGCGTTAGAACAACGTAGGAGCAATGACATCAATGGTAGAAGCAAGTAAAAGTAGCGAAACATGCACGAGTGCTTCAACAAAGTGACGGAAGTGAGAACATCCCTGGAAGTTAGTCGCACAGCTTGCGCGAAGGCGAGACACTGAAGATGCAAGGTAGATAGGAGTTGGTGAGAGGAAGCGACAACAAGTTGAGTAATGGGTCAACAAGTACTTAGCAAAGGAGCAAGAGTGAGAACGTGAAGAGCTTACAAGCTGGGAGTGGCTGCCAAAGGCATGATGGGCGAGGTACGAGCAAAGCGAGGACAGAGTGGTAAAGCTGCAAAACCAAAGAGGAACAGGATGGGAAGAACTATTTGGTTAACTCGAGGGAATGAACATCCTTGTATGAAAAGAGTAGAACATGACAAAGTAGTAAAGCAACGGCTTCTTTCCGCTAGCCGGGCGCGGGTGACAGGTATCACATTATTAGGGGATGACTCGGCTTTGTCGGTTCAACGGTCCTTGAAGTGATCGTTGGCTGCCGTGGTGGTTTGGTCATAGACCTGAACCATTATTGAGAGGAGAATTTCCTTCTGGGTGAGTGCACTGCCCGAGTTTCTTTGTTGGTGTTTTTTGACACCCCCCTCAAAACACACATACCGTACTCACACAGGTGGTCAATCTGAAGGATCCATGAGTCTTATAGTCCTCCTCCGTTGCAGGTGTGGCTACTGATAATGGAGAGGGAGGACTAGGAAGTTACTCTCAAGGGGGAACCCTCAGTGGTTCTGGGAGGCTACGCACTTGTGTGTGGTTAAGCCACCATGGTAGCCCTCTCCTTCCACTGATTTCTCTCAATTCCATCACTAATGCATGGATGTTAGATATACGAGCATTATAGTTTCTGAGAGAGGTTCGGAAGGGTTGCTCTATAGTGAGCCACATGGGCCAGAAGTAGGGATTGATACGCGACGTAGAAGTAGTCGTGCCAGTATCGGGTGACGTCGTAGTTGTCTTTAAAATTGTAGCGATCAGAGTAGAAGTGACCTCTCCTTTGGGAGAAGATAGTCTAGAGGTTGATGTTGTGGATGTTAACATTGGTTGTCCTTCGCAGGGAGGAATGCCAGACGTGATAACTCTGTATTCCAATAGAGTTAGTATTGTGATACGTCTAGCAATGGCGAAGGTCTCTGGAGAGACTTGTCGCTGTTCCCACCTGAACATGGATCGTCGACCTGCCACTTGAGATTGTTGTTGTTGGGTCACGTATGGGATTGGAGGCGCATGTTACAAGGGCCTTGTAAGAAGTCATATGAAGCGTAGGTACTGCAAGAAGATGTCGGTGTAGGAACAGGTTGGTGGAAGAATGAAGATGTAATTGAGCGGATCCTTTTGCCGGACGGAGAACAAAGATGGAGGCCGACAAATGGCTGTTGACGGATTGGGCGTAAGGGTAAAACCTTGTGCGCTGCTGAGTAGAGGGATAGGATGCGTCAAGGGGAAGGCATAGGCAAGCGCACTGCGATAGATCAACTGCTGGCATGGGTGCAGGGTGCTACAAAGGTGGCAACTAGCTCTTGCAGGTCCTTGCGTTTGCGACAAATGCTGATGATTGCACATAATGATGCGGAGGAGGCTGTCTGAATCTGGGCGCAAGGGCTAACTGTGTGTGCTACGGAGGTTTTGGCGTGTGCGCAGGTTATCGCAAACTACGTGCGCAAGTGTGAAACAGATGATGAAAAACGGATTAAGGCAGTGAGACGATTGATGGACGAGTGGGTTCTTGGATGAAACCACGTGCGCTGCGGAGTAGAGGGATAGGATGCGGCAAGGGGAAGGCAAGAGCCAATGCACTACAAGAAATCTGTTGCTGGAGTGGATGCAAGCTACTGCAAAGACAGCAACTAGCTCGTGCAGATCCTTCACTGGCCACAGATATGGATGATTGCTGATGAGGAAGCAGAAGCTGATGATGAGGAAGTAAGCGCAAGGGCAACACCACGTGCGCTACGGAAGGTTCGGTGTGGGCTTAGGTCATCGCGAAAAAGGCGATGCCACCAAGCAAATCCTTGTGCCGATGATGAAGGCAGATGATGGCGGAGGAGCTATTGATAATAGAGTAGGCGTAGGGGCAAAACCACGTGTGATGCGGAGCAATGTTGATGAAAACGATGATGCTGATACACATGTGATTGGAGGAGGCCAAGATGAGGCTGATGCAAAGGTAGGCTGAAGGAGGCGGTGGATGGTGATGGGCAATGTAGAGGAAGTGCGGAAGCAAAGAGAGACGAAGTTGACGAACTAGTGACAGCAGGAGGCGGTTAAGGGAGTAGTGGAGGAAGCGGCAGTGGGTGCGGACGAGGTAACCAGTTCCTTTGTTGTCAAGAGACTAATGGCTTGTTCCACAGTTGGCCCGAGACCGACAGGCAGGAAGACTGATGGTGTCAGATATCATGACAACGAGAGGAAGGTGGCTGCAGCAAGAGAACACGTAAGGTCATTATGGATGTCCGTGATTGTAAGGAGAGTAACGACTTGTTCCCCACTTAGTTAAGAGCATGAGGAGGAAGATTGGTGGTGTCCGATGTCCTGAGAGGAAATTGCAATCTCCAGCTGTCGACGACGAGCAGAGCTAGTGTGAGAGGGTGGCTCGAGAGGATGACAGCTACTAAGCTAGGGAAGTTGGATCAGATGAGGCAAATGAAGTTGACGTGGGGACAAAGACATTTTTGGCGGCCGAGGACATGAGATGGTAGGTGGCAGGCGACAGGATGCTTCTCGGAAGATGACGAAAGATGGCGATTCAATAGCTGCTTGCGGCTGTTGTTGAAGAGTCACCGATCGTTTGCTACAGGCGTGAAATGGGCGGAGGATTTAATCAGGATGACAAGTTGTCACTCCAGCGTGAGGAGCAATCCAAGTGGAGCTACTGATGTCAGCTGCTGGTGAAGATGAGAGACGTGCAGTGGCGGCGGCGACAAATGAAACCAGACTGAGAAGTAGAGCGATTACGGTGGCGAAGCGATGACTAGGTCACGGGGCACCAGGTGATGTTGCCTGATATTCTAATACCATGTCAGAAAAATGCAAGAGCGGTGACAGCAACAGCAAAAGCAAGCAAAAGCAATGGAACATGCACGAGTAAGTAAGCAAAGTGACAAAAGCAAGAGTGTTCCTGAGGAGTTCCTTGCAAAGCTTGCGGGAAGGCGAGACAGTGAAGATGCGAGGTAGACAGGAGTCACTGAGAGGAAGTAATAGCAAGCTAAGTAATGGGTTGGCAAGTATTGAACGAAGGAGCAAGAGTGATTTAGCAAAGAGCTTGGAAGTAGGGAGTGGCTTGCAAAGGTAGAGTGGGTGAGGTACGAGCATAGCGAGGACACTACGGCAAAGCTGCGGAACCAAAGGGGAACAGCATAGGAAGAATTTTTCTGGTTAATGCAATGAAAAGAACATCCTCGGTATAAAAAGAGCATAATAGGACAAACTAGTAAAGCAACGACTTCTTTCCACTGGCCGGACGCGGGTGACAGGTGTCACATTATTAGGGGATGACTCTGCTTTGTCGGTTCACCAGTCTTTTAAACGATTGTTGGCTGCCGAGGTGGTTTAGTCTTAGACCTGAACCATTATTGAGAGGAGATTTTCCTCCCGGATGAGTGCACAGCGTGAGTTTTTTCGGTGGTGTTTTCTCACAGGGCGCAACTAGGCTGCAACTAGGGCGCAAATAGGGTGCAACTAGGGCATAACTAGGGTGCCATTTGGGTGCAACTAGGGTGTAACTAGGGCGTAGCTAGTGTCCAACTGAGGCATAACTAGGGTGCAACTAGGGCGCAAGTCGGACGCACCTAGGGCGCAGATATCACAGAACTAAGGCGCAACTAGGGTGCAACAAGCATGCAAACCGGGCCATAGGGTGCAACTAGGGCGGAATTAGAGTGTAGCTAGTGCTCAACTGAGGCACTACTAGGACGCAAGTAGGTTGCAACTAGGGCACAATTAGGGCAGAAGTAGGATGCAAGTAGGGCGCAAGGAGGGCGTAACGAGGGCGCAACTAGGGCGCAACAAGGGAAGAACCTAGGCACAACTAGGGCGTTACTAGGGCGCAACTACGGTGCAAGTAGGGTGCAAGTAGGACGCACCTAGGGCGCAACTAGGGTGCAACTAGGGCGCAAGTATGCTGTAACTAGGACGCAAGGAGGGTGCAAGTAGGGCGCAAGTAGGGCACAAGTAGGTCCTAAGTAGGGTGCAACGAGGGCGCAACTAGGGCGCAACAAGGGAAGAACCTAGGCACAACTAGGGCGTTACTAGGGCGCAACTACGGTGCAAGTAGGGTGCAAGTAGGACGCACCTAGGGCGCAACTAGGGTGCAACTAGGGCGCAAGTATGCTGTAACTAGGACGCAAGGAGGGTGCAAGTAGGGCGCAAGTAGGGCTCAACTAGGGCGTACGTAGCGCGCAACTAGGGCGCAACTAGGGCATAACTAGGGCCCAACTAGGGCGCAACCAGGGCATAAGTAGGGCGCAAGTAGGGCACAAGTAGGTCCTAAGTGGGGTCCAACGAGGGCGCAACTAGGGTGGAACTAGGGCGCAACTAGGGTGTAACTAGGGCAGAACAAGGGCGCAGCTAGGATGCAACTAGGGCGCAACTAGGGGGCAAATACTGCACAAGTACAGCGCAAGGAGGGCACAAGCAGGACGCAACAAGGCCGCAGCTAGGCCACGACCAGGGCGCATCTAGGGCGCAACTAGGGCATAAGTAGGGCACAAGTAAGGCACAAGTTGTATGCAAGTAGGGTGCTACTAGGACACAACAAGGACGCAAGTAGGGCACAAGTAGCACGTAATGAGGTCGCAACTAGTGTGAAACTAAGGCGCAATTACGGTGTAGCTAGTGTCAAACTGAGGGGCAACTAGGGCCGAACTAGGGCGCAACTAAAGCGCAACTAGGGCACAACTAGGGCGTAAGTAGGACGCAATTTGGGCACCACTATGGCACAACTAGATTGCAACTAGGTTGCAACTAAGGAGCAACTAGGGTGCAACTAGAGCGCTCCTAGGGCGCAAGTGGGGCGCATCTAGGGCGGAACTGGGGCACAACTAGGGTGCAAGTAGGACGCAAGTAGGGTGCAACTTGGGCGTATATAGGTAGCAACAAGGGCGCAACTAGGATGCAACTAGGGCGCAACTAGGGCGTAGCTAGTGCCCAGCGCAGGTGCAACTAGGGGGCAACTAGGGCGCAAGGAGAACGCAAGGGAGGCGTAACTAGGGCGCAACTAGGGCACAATTTGGGCGCAAGTAGGGCGCAACTCAGGCACATGTAAGGCACAAGCATGGCGTAACTAGGGCGTAGCTAGTGCCCAACTGAGACGCCTTTAAGGTGCAACTGAGGTATGGTTTATTGTGCCCGTTTTATACACAACACAATCAATGCATCACACATTTGAATTTTGGTCATTTCCCCGAAATTGTCTTAGTACACATTCATCTTCTCTTCACATGAAGAATTATTTACGTTCTACCAATTCCGTGACCTCTTAATGCAAACAAAGAAGTGCAAGTATAATGTAAGACATATAGTATGTCAAAAGTAGTAGACGTACATTTGTCCAAGGACTTGCTGTTTACTTATTCAAATGCATGGGAAACGTAAGTTAAACTAAAGCTTTCTGAACACAATATAGTGTTGAGTTTAGTCATCGAACACGTTCCCGCAATATGTACCGATGTTTTTCTCGCGCTCTCTTGCTATCGGACTCCCATTCCCCCTTCTCCCAACCCGCCAACCCCCCTCTCCCCAAACTGTCGAGTGAATTGGAGGACTGTATCGAGGCTTGTATCGCGCCGAGGATGTGCTCCGTTCACTAGTGTATTGAAAAATGTATTTCTTTACAATTCCATCAGATACGATATCCCTTATTGAAAAAGAACTTTACTTTTTGGGAGGAGGTAGCGTCGGCTCTGGATTCCCCCCCCCCCTGGGTTCAAGTGTATTGGCAGAGTGTAGCTGGTCATTGTATCACTTTTGTTCGATGGGCAAAAAACAAAAATACACTTGTGCATTCAAAGTCGATGGCATATCCACGAAATCGCACCATCGATAGTTAATAATCGACGGTGCGGATGTAGCATTCATGAAAAAGGCAAAAGATACTCTGTAATGGTCATCGCGTATCCGGAGGCCTTTGCCCCTCCCCCTTCTCCCCCACGATACCCCCGAATGTATTGGGTCCGGGTATCGGGGCGTGTTTCGTGTAGACCATGTACTTCGTTCATTTGTTTATAGACATTAGTTTCTTTCTGCACATGTTCATCGGATACATGGACCACATACAATCCACCTGTTCACTTTTGCTATTTAGGGGGAGGGGTCAGCGTCCGCTCTCGATCTCCCCCCTCCCCTAAAAGGATTTGAGTAGATTGGCAGATTGTAGCTGGCCATTGTATCGATTTTGTGCGAGGGACAATGAAAAACATACACTTGTGCATACAAAGTCGATGGCACATGTACGCATTGCCACTGCAGACCGATGGAAATGGACGATGCCAATCTAACAAAGCTTTCTTGTATTTAGTGGAGAACGTACTCCAAAACGGTCGCCATGTTGTGGGCAACCCCCCCCCCCAAAGCCCCTGAATGTATTGGGGCAGAGTATCGGGACGTGTATCGTGGCGACATTGTACTATGGTCACTAGTGTATTTAACATCAGTGAATGTTTGTACATGTCCATCAGATACACTGACTAAATACACTCCCCCCATTCACTTATTCTATTAGGGGGGGATAGCATCGGCTCTCGATCTCCTCCCCCCCAAAAGACGATAGTGTATTGGCAAAGTGCATCTTGTCAGTGTATTTGGGTTATATGATTGTAGAAAACAACAATACACAAATGTGTTTGGAAATGATTTCTTGTCTACAGCCAATTACTGTCGATGTTTAGCAATCGACAATCTTTGTATGGTGAAGAGGTCTGTCGACGATCGAGATATTCAATCTGAAAAACTTGACTGTTAACATCGAACAATGAACGGTCTCAATGTACCGCTCTGTTATTCCGTTAGTTAATCGAGATCACGTCAAACCCATCACCACGTTGTCGCGAGCCTACACCAAAGCCACAAAATGTATTCATGCTGTGTTGGGGGACGTGTATCGGACAACATCGATAACTGTACGTTCGTTTATCTTTGTGAATAGTTTGACTAAGGGGTCCGCAAACACTGTCTACGATAATGGGCCCTGCTACTATGGGCCACGGCAAGAGCTCGGGCAAGGAGAACATTGAAACCCGGAAACCCGTAATGTTTCTTGCTATGGCATTTGGTTCAGTCATGCTCTGGGTCCACATATATGCATTTTAATTCATGACCCTTGTATCACACTAAAGGCATCTGGTCTGAACTAGGCCTTCGTGAGGAAAATGTGTTTTGAAGTGTGTACCACTAGACCATGGTGATTGTTTTGTGTTAAAATTTGATATGGACTCCTTCCACAAACTTTCTTGTGTTTCATGTTACAAACATGCTCATTCGTGTAAGTAGACACGTTGAGAATGGAAGGTTGTGGAATTGTCTTTGAAGGTTCATTGAAACTTCAAGGTGCAAACATGAAACGTGTACACAAAATGAAGAGCGTACTTTCAAGGGGTGATTGACCATAAATGGTTCAACTAGGGCGCAACTAGGGTGCAAGTAGGGTGCAACTAGGGCGCAAGTATGGCGCAACTAGGGCACAACTAGGGCATACCTAGTGCCCAACTCAGACACAACTAGGGTGCAACTAGGGTGCAACTAGGGTGCAGCTAGGGAGCAACTAGGGTGCAATAAGGGCGTAGCTAGTGTCCAACTGAGGCGCAACAATGGCGCATCTAGGATGCAAGTACTATACATTAAGGGCGCATGTAGGATGCAACTAGGACGTAACCAGGGTGCAAGTAGGGCTCAATTAGGGCGCAACTAAGGCACAACTAGGGCGCAAGTAGGGCGCAATGAGGACACAACTAGGGCACCAGTAGGGTATAGCTAGGGTGCAATTAGGGCACAACTAAGGAGTAGCAAGTGCCCAACTGAGGCGCAATAAGGTCGCAACTAGGGCGCAACTAGGGCGCAAGTAGGATGCAAGTAAGGCACAAGTAGGGCGCAACTAGGGCGCAACTTTGGCGCAAGTAGGGTGTAACTAGGGCCCAACTAGGGTGCAAGTAGGGCGCAACTAGGGCGTAGCTAGAGTCCAACTAAGGCTCAACTAGGGCGCAACTAGGGTGCAGGTCGGGCGCAACTAAGGCGTACGTAGGACTCAACTATGACGCAACTAGGGCGCAACAAGGTTGCAAGTTGGGCACAACTAGGTTGCAACTAGGGGGCAACCAGGGTGCAACTAGGGCGCAACTAGGGTGCAAGTAGGGCGCATGTAGGGTGCAACTAGGGTGCAACTAGGGTGCAACTAGGGCGTAAAGAGGGTACAAGTAAAACATAACTAGGGTCCAACTAGGGCGCAACAAGGGTGCAATTTGGGCACAACTAAAGTGCAACTAGGGGGCAACCAGGGCATAAGTAGGGCGCAACTAGGGCACAAGAAGGGCGCAACTAAGGGCGCAACTAGGGCGCAACTAGGACGTGACTAGGGTACAACTACGGCGTCGCGAGAGCTCAACTGAGGTGCAACTACGATGCAACTAGGTTACAACTAGGGCTCAAGTGGGGCGCAACAAGAACGCAAGTAGGGCTCAAATAGGGCACAAGTACGGTGCAAGTAGGGCACAACTAGGGCACAACTAGGTGGCAAGTAGGGTGCAACTAGGGTGCAACTAGGCCACAAGTAGGGCGCTAGTGGGGCGCAACTAGAGCGCAACTAGAGCGTGGCTAGGACGCAAGTAGGGCGCAAGTAGGGCATAACTAGGGCACATCTAGGGAACAAGTAAGGAGCAATTAGGGTGCAACTAGGGCATAGCTTGTGCCCAATTGAGGCGCAACTAGGGCGCAAGTACGAAGCAAATGAGGCGCAACTAGGGCGGAAGTAGGTTGTAAGTAAGGTACAAGTAGGGTACAATAATGCGTTACTAGGGCAGAACTAGTGCGTAGCTAGTGCCCAACGAAGACACAACTAGGGCGCAACTAGGGCGCAACTAGGGTGCAACAAGGGCACATCCACGGCGCAACTAGGACGCAAGTAGAGCGTAACTAGGGTGTAGCTAGTGTCTAGCTGAGGCGCAACTAGGGTGCAACTAGGATGCAAATCAGGCGCAACTATGGCGAAAGTAGGATACAACTAGGCCGCAACTAGGGCGTAAGTGGGGCGGAAGTAGGGCACAACTAGGGCGCAACTAGGGCACAGCTAATGTACAAAGAGGGCAAAAGTAGGACGCAACTAAAGCAGAACTAGTGCGCAAGTAGGACACAAGTAGGGCGCAACTAGGGCGCAACAAGGGCACAACTAGGACACAACTGGGGTGCAACTAGGGCGTAGCTAGTGCCCAACTGATTTGCAACTAGGGTGCAAATAGGTTGCAACTAGGGCGCAAGTAGGGCACAACTAGGGTGCAAGTAGGGCACAAGGCGCAAGTACGATGCAACTAGGGCACAACTAGGGTGCAACTACGATGCACGTAGGGCGAAAATAGGGCGCAAGTAGGGCAAAACTATGGCGTAACTAGGGCACAACTAGGGCGCAATGAGGGCGTAGCTAGTGCTTAATGGAGGCGCAACTAGGACACAAGTAGGGTGCAACTAGGGCACAACTAGAGCGCAAGTAGGACGCAAGTAGAGCGTAAGGAGGGAACAACTAGGATGCAACTAGGGCACAACTAGGGGGCAACTAGGGTGCAACTATTGGCACTAGTGGATGTGGACGCACCCTCAAGGATGCCTAGCCATCACTAGTACACGCTTCCAATGTTTGGGGTAGCCAAAGGATACCAATGGTGAAGAGTATGGAGCACAAGGATCATGGATGTAAGTGGGTAGAACAAATCACATTCAATAGAACGGAATCAAAGCACGTTTGTTTTTTGTAAGCATAGTCAGATTACATCTGATCTTCATAGCCTGTAATCTAAGCTTTCCAGCGCATCGAAGCACCTCCAAAACGGAGCAGTAGAGCCCTTGCTACTGCGGTCATAGTAACCCTTGGTGGAGCCGCCCACCTTGCCTTTTATGCTAGGCAACGGGAGGCGCTTCGACGATGACCCGTCGAAGCGCCTTTCCTCATCCAGAAGTCAAGGAGAAGTTCACCCTGGTCAAGGAGAACTCTCTGGAGCATTTGGAGCTCGTTGGGGACGAACTCAGATCACTCGCATGGGATTGTCCCGCCACCCTCGGCGTGTACCAGATTCCACAATCCCAACACCCGAACTTTGGGCTTGGCTAACTTTCTGAATACTCACTCAAATCAAGCAAATTTCAAGCTTGATCCTGCATGGAAAAGGCCAAGGATTCCAAATCTAAAACCACATCAGGTGTTGCACCACTCCTTAGTGTTCAAACGAGGGATTACAATCAACGGCACTGGTGGCAAGGGGCACACCATGTCAACAATCGCCCCCTTGCACAGCAGCCTTGATGCCCTGTCCTTGGAACCTGTAGCATTTTAGACTTCACAGCGTAGACCGAGCTCCATGCAGCTGGCATCATGCTCTTCCTGGGGTTGTGCCTTGGTCATGGTGTTGGCAAGCATGCGCTTAGTGCCACAATGCAAAATAGTCGCATCCCCCTTCGCCACCAAGTCTTGTGCGTAGTGATGCCAGATCTCGATGTGCTTGGTCCTCCTATGGAGCAACAGGTTCTGGGTCAAACTGATGGCAGTCATGTTGTCCACTTTGAGTACCGTCCGCTTCTTTTGTGGCACCCCGATCTCCCCTAGCAGCCGTCGCAACTACACTGCCTCCTTTGCGGCTTCCGCGAGTGCAATGCATTCCGCTTCGGTGCTAGAAAGTGCCACACAGTCTTGCTTCCTGCTTGCCCATGAAACTGTTGCACCACCAAGCACAAACACATACCCCGACATTGATTTTCTGTCATCCATGTTACCAGCCCAGTCGGCATCGAAGTAGCCAACCAACTGAAGGGAGTCGTCACGTGCTCCCCCTCCAAACACGAGCCGCGACTGGTTTTTGGCCTTGAGATAGCGGAGGATCCGCTTCACCGCTTGCCAATGCCGTGGGCCGGGATCAGCAAAGTAGCAGCTCACTTGGCCCTCAGCAAAGGCTAGATTGGGACGCGTTGCCACCATGGTGTACATGATGCACCCCACCGCGATCTGGTACGGCACACCTGTCATCTCCTCCTTCTCCTCATCCATGCTCGGCCCCATGCTCGAGCTTAGCTCACATGTGGTGGTCATAGGTGTGCCGATGGGGTTGCACTCCTCCATGTTTTAGCAGCGGAGCCCCTCATGCACGTACTTTGCCTGTCCCATCTCTAGCGTGCGAGCCTTGCGGTCCCTCTTGATGGCGACACCAAGGTAGTACTCGAGCTCGCCCATGTCGGTCATTTTGAACCGACCCCCCAGCTGCCGCTTCAGGTTCACCAACTCCTCCATGTCTGATAACACGAGGATGAGGTCATCCACATAAAGGACCACGATCTGGTGCAACCCCAGCTGCTTTTGCACGTACACGCTATGATCTGCCTTGTAGCACTTGAGTCAAAGCTCGGCCTTGAAGCCGTCCATTTTCAGGTACCACATGAATGGCGCTTGCTTCAGCCCATAGAGCGCCTTGCGCAGCGGGCACACCTTTCCCGGCGGCGTGTCCACCCCCTCTGGCACCTCCATATAGACCTCTTTGTCCAGGTCGCCATTGAGGAATGCGGTTTTTACATCCATTTGATGGACTTTGTAGTCACGCGCCGCCGCCACCAAGAGGATGGAGCGGATGGATGCAAACGTCGCCACTGGTACGAAGGTTTCATCGTAGTGTTCACCCTTCCACTGGGCGTACCCCTCCGCAACCAGCCGCGCCTTGTACCGCTCCACCTTCCCCTCCTTGGTGAGCTTCTTCTTGAAGATCCACTTGGAGCCAATGATTTTCGCGCCCTCTGGCCTATCAATCAGCTGCCAAGTGCCGTTCTCTTCGTGGGAGGAGAGCTCTGATTTTATAGCTCCTTCCCGCTCAGCCCCATCCATCCACTACAACGCCTCCTTGACGGTCTCGGGCTCCTCTTGCACAAAGAACCCTCAAGCGAGCCCGGCCCAGATGCCCTCCGTAGCATTGTACCTCTTTGCCGTCCTCCTTTTGCGTCTGCTTCTCCGGGGCTGCTTTAGTTGAGGCTATTGCTGCTACCGCTGCTGGTCCTGCTGATACTACCCTCTTGTGGCGCCACTTGCATTGCTATCGTGCTCTCTCTAACTCGAGGACAGTGGAGATGCGGGCTTACTCCGTGTCCCCTCATTCAGCTCCACTGCAGCTGGCGCTTCGGACTCATTGTCCGACTTGGCTGAATGCAAATCAGCCACTCCCCGATCCCCCGAATGGTTGCCGCTGGTTGGAGCCGCTCAGACGTCACCCTCTTTTGTGACCTCCGGCGTCTCCCCCTTGAGGGGTGGCACCCACTTCCCCCACTTGGAGAGACCCACATCCTTGTCCGTCCAACGGCCGTCCTTGTCAAACGTAACGCCGTGACTCTTCGCAATCTGCTACCTTCGTGGGTCGAATAGCCGGTACGCCTTGCTCCCGCTCTCGTACCCGACGAAGATGCACCGGTGAGTCCGCGGGTCCAGCTTGCCCGGCCCCTCCAGTGCATGCAGGACAGCATGTGCAACATAACCAAATGTACGAAGGTGTGCCACAATTGGCTTCCTTTTTCTCCACACCTCTTGTGGCATCCTCCACACCCTGGACTCCGCGTCTTCTAGCAGCTTTGTCCGCGTCAGGTTCATGATGTACGCTGCTGTCCATGCCGCCTCGCCCCAGTACCGCTGCGCGAGGCCTTCATTGCTCAACATGGACCGGACCATGTTGAGGATGGTGCGGTTCACCCTCTCGGCGACACCGTTTTGTTGCAGAGAGTATGGCATACTTTTCTGCAGTTCAATCCCCTTACACTTCATCCATGCCGAGCAGCTCTTGTACTTGCCGCCTTTGTCACTCTGGAACTCTTTCACCTTCAACCCGGTTTGCCACTCCACTGCCGCCATAAACTCCTACATCCACGACAGGACGTCGCTCTTCCTCTTAATGATGTACAGGTAGAGCTTGCGGCTGTGATCATCAATGAAGGTGATAAAGTAGTGTGCCCTGCGAGAAGAGGGCTCAAATGGTCCACATACATCTGTGTGCACCACCTCTGACTTCATAGATGCACGCGTCCTTTTGCCATAGAACGGCTGTCGTTGCGCCTTGCCGACCATGCATGGCTCGCACACGACATTCTTGGCTGCGTCGAGGCTCTTGACCTCAAGACCCCGTATCACTTCCTTCTTTGCCATGTCCCTCACAGTTGAGGAAGCGATGTGACATAGGCGGTGGTGCCATAAGTCCAGGTTTCCATCATCCTTCGTCACAAAATCGAAGCACGTTTTTCTTAGTTAGCATAGTCAGATTACATCAGATCCTGATAGCATGTGATCTAAGCTTTCCTAGGCATCCAAGCACGTCCAAAACGGAGCAGTAGAGCCCTTGCTACGGTCGTCGAAGTAACCCTTGGTAGAGCCACCCACCTTGCCTTGCACGGTAGGCAACGGGAGCCGCTTCGACGATGACCCTTCGAAGCGCCTTTCCTCGCCCAGAAGTAAAGCAGAAGTTCACCCTGGTCTAAGGGTGTTCGCGAGTCTGGAACCTCGATTCTGAGCCTGGAACCCGACTTGCGAGTCCAAGTCCAATGCCAGACTCAGATTTGTGAGTCTGAGACTCGGACTCGCGAGTCCCAGACTTGCGAATCTAGTCTCCTGGATTTGCGAGTCTGGTGAGGAAGAATTGCGAGTCTGCTGAATCGTCTAATAAAAAGGGTTATAATCAATGTGCTTTTAAAATTTGTGACTCTAAAGTCATGTGAACTCAACATGTAACTAATAGAGAAGCAATTTGACCCATAATTGTATTCATGTAATCTACAATGGTCCCCTCTTTGTCGTCGTTGTCTCGTTGTAAGAGGTCAAGGTGAGATTTGCGAGTCCAGGTCGGTTCTGGACCCTGGATTTGGACTTGCGAGTCTGGGTCCGGACTCGGCTTTGCGAGTCCGACTTGCGAGTCCCTGATTTTGGCTTACAGCCTTACCCTGGTCAAGGAGAACTCTCTGGTTGCTTCCTTTATGACCCTGGTGCATTTGGAGCTCGTTGGAGACGAACAGGGATCACTCGCATGGGATTGTCCCGCCATCCATGGCGGGTAACAGATTCCATCCGCCCAACACCCGAACTTAGGGCTAGGCTAACTTTCTGAATACTCACTCAAATCGAGCGATTCAAAGCTCCATCCTGCATGGAAAAATCCAAGGGTTGCAAATCTAAAATTAGATCAGGTGTTCGACCACTCCTCAGTGGTCGAACCAGGGAGTACGATCAACAGCACTCATGACAAGAGGCACACCATGTCAAAAGGAACTAGGGTACAAGTAGGGTGCAAGTAGGGCGTAGGTTGGGTCCAACTAGGGTGCAACTTGGGCACAACTAGGGCACAACTAGGGAGTAAACAGGGCATAAGTAGGCTGCAACTACGACACAAGTANCAGATTCCATCCGCCCAACACCCGAACTTAGGGCTAGGCTAACTTTCTGAATACTCACTCAAATCGAGCGATTCAAAGCTCCATCCTGCATGGAAAAATCCAAGGGTTGCAAATCTAAAATTAGATCAGGTGTTCGACCACTCCTCAGTGGTCGAACCAGGGAGTACGATCAACAGCACTCATGACAAGAGGCACACCATGTCAAAAGGAACTAGGGTACAAGTAGGGTGCAAGTAGGGCGTAGGTTGGGTCCAACTAGGGTGCAACTTGGGCACAACTAGGGCACAACTAGGGCACAACTAGGGAGTAAACAGGGCATAAGTAGGCTGCAACTACGACACAAGTAGGGCGCAACTTGGGCGCAAGTAGGGCGCAACTAGGGCGCACATAGGGCGCAACTAGGGCGCAACTAGGGCACAACTAGTGCGTACGCAATGCCCAGTTGAGGCGCAACTAGAGTGCAACTATGTTCCAACTAGGGCGTAACTAGGGCGCAAATATGGCGCAAGTAGGGCGCAAGTAGGGCGAAAGTAGGACGCAAGTAGGAGACAACTAGGGTCCAACTAGGGTGCATAAAGGGCGCAACTAGGATGCAAGTAGGGCGCAACTAGGGTGCAACTAGGGTGCAACTAGGGTTCAATTAGGGCGTAGCTTGTGCTTAACTGAGGCGCAACTAGGACAACATTAGGACATAAGTAGGGTACAAGTATGGCGCAACTACGGCGCAACTAGGGCACAACTAGGGCTCAACTAGGGTGCAACTAGGACGCGACTAGGGCAGAACTAGGGTACAAGTGGGGGGCAAGTATGGCGCAACTAGGGTGCAACTAGGTTGCAACTAAGGCGCAAGTAGGCGTAACTAGCACGCAAGTAGGGCACAAGGAGGGCGCAAGTAGGGCACAACTAGGACGCAAGTAGGGCGCAACTAGGGCGTAACTTGGACGCAAGTAGGTCGCAAGTAGGGCGCAAGTAGGGGGCAAGTAGGTCGTAACTGGGGTCCAACTAGGAAGCAACTGGGGGGAAATGGGGCGAAACTAGGGTGCAACTAGGGTGCAATTAGAGCGTAGCTGGTGTCCAACTGAGGCACAACTAGGGTGCAACAAGGGCGCAACTAAGGTGCAACTAGGGTACAACTAGGGAGCAAGTAAGGCATAAGTAGGGTGCAACTAGGACACAACTAGAGTGCAACTAGGACGCAACTAGGACACAACTAGGATGCAACTAGGGCGCAACTAGGGCGCAAGTAGGATGCAACTTGGGCTCATCTAGGATGGAACTACAGTGCAACTAGGGAAAAATTAGGGTGCAAACAGAGCGTAGCTAGTGCTGAACTTAGGTGCAACTAGGGCGCAACTAGGGCACAAGTAGGGCGCAATTGAGGCGCAACTTGGGTGCAACTAGAGCACAACTAGGGCATAAGTAGGGCGCAACTAGGGCGCAAGCAGGGCGCAACTAGGGTGTAGCTATTGCCCAACTAAAACGCAATTGAGGCCCAACTAGGGCGCAACTAGGGTGCAAGTAGGGCGCAACTAGGGCGCAAGTATGGCGCAACTAGGGCACAACTAGGGCGTATCTAGTGCCGAACTGAGACAAAACTTGGGCGCAACTAGGGTGGAATTAGGGTGCAAATAAGGCACAACTAGGACACAACTAGAGCCTAGCTTGTGTCCAACCGAGGCGCAACTAGGGCGCATCTAGGGCGCACATAGTGCGCAACAAGGGTGCAGGTAGGACGCAACTAGGGCGCAACTAGGGCGCAACTAGGGCGCAAGTAGTGCGGTACTAGGACGCAACTAGGGCTCATCTAGGGTGCAACCAGGGTACAACTAGGGTGAAAGGAGGGCGGATCTAGGGCGCAAGTAGGGCACAACTAGTGTGCAAGTTGGGCGCAAGTAGGGCGCAACTAGGGTGCAACGAGGGCGCAACTAGGGTGCAAGTAGGATGCAACTAGGGTGAAACTAGGGCGTAACTAGGGCATAGCTAGTGCCCAACTAAGGCGTAACTAGGGCGCAACTAGGGTACAAGTCGGGCGCAACTAGGGCGCAAGTAGGACACAACTAGGGCGCAACTAGGGCGCAACTAGGGCGTAAGTAGGGCACAACTAGGGTGCAACTAGGGCGCAACTGTGACACAACTAAGGCGTGAAGAGGGCACAAGTAGGACGCAAACAGGGCGCAACTAGGGCGCAACTAGGGCTGAAGTAGGACGTAACTAGGCATAACTAGGATGCAACTAGGGCACAACTAGGGTACAACTAGGGTGTACCTTCTGTCCAACTGAGGCGCAACTAGGGTACAACTTGGTTGCAACTAGGGCGCAAGTAGGGTGCAACTAGGGTGCAAGTAGAGCGCAAGTAGGGCGCAAGTAGGACGCAACTAGGGCACAACTAGGGTGCAACTAGGACGTACATAAGGCGCAACTAGGGCGCAAGTAGGGCCCAACAAGGGCAGAACGAGGGCGCAACTAGGGCACAATTAGGGCACAATTAGGGCATATTTCGTACTTAATTGATGCACAACTGAGAGGCAAGTAGGGTGCAACGAGGACACAACTAGAGCACAAGTAGGACGCAAGTAGAGCACAAGTAGGGCGGAACTAGGACGTAACTAGGGTGCAAGTAGGACGCAACTAGGGTGCAACTAGGGTACAAATAGGGTGCAACTATGGCGTAAGTAGGGTACAACTAGGGTGCAACTAGGGCGTAACCAGGGCACAACTAGGGAGCAAAGAGGGCAGAAGTAGTACCCAACTAGGGCACAACTATGGCGCAACTTGGGCGCAAGTAGGGCGCAACTAGGGCGCAACTAGAGCACAACTAGGGTGCAACTAGGACGCAACTAGGGCATAGCTAGTGCCCAGCTGATGCGCAACTAGGATGTAACTAGGTTGCAACTAGGGCGGAAGTAGAGTGCAACTAGGGCGCAAGTAGGGCGCAAGTAGGGTACAAGTAGGACGTAACTGGGGCGCAACTAGGGTACAACTAGCCCACATTTAAGGCGTAGCTAGTGCTCAACTGAGGCACAACTAGGACATAAGTAGGGTGCAACTAGGGCGCAACTAGGGTACAACTAGCCCACATTTAAGGCGTAGCTAGTGCTCAACTGAGGCACAACTAGGACATAAGTAGGGTGCAACTAGGGCGTAAGTAGGGCACAAGTAGGACGCAAGTAGGGTGCAAGTAGGACGTAACTAGGGCACAACTAGTGCGCAACTAGAGCGCAACTAGGGCGCGACTAGGGCACAACTAGGGTGCAAGTAGGTGCATGGAGGGTGCAACAAGGGTGCAACTAGGGTACAACTAAGGCGCAAGTAGGATACAAGTAGGGCACAAGTATCGCACAACTAGGGCACAAGTAGGGGGCACATAGGGCGCTACTAGGGTGCAACTAGGGCGCAACTAGGATGCAAGTAGGGCGCAAGTAGGGTGCAAGTAGGTAAGGGTGCACACCGGGTAAGATTCCCGGATCTCAGGTTGGATCATGATCCCCGGTTCCGGATCCTAGGATGGATCTGGATCTTCGGATCCAAGAAAAGATCCCCGGATCCTATGGATCCCCGAATATTTTCCTGATCCTACAGGCTGAGCAAGGATAATGCCTTACATTTTTTACTCCTAACCCCGTTTTCCCCTCTTTTTCATGTGATGAAAAGATCCCCGGATCCCAGATCGAATATTGATCAAGGATCCGGATCCCCGGATCCGGATCCGGATCCGGATTCCCGGATAAGATCCCCGGATCCTAGGATTTGGTGTGCAGCCTTACAAGTAGGTCCTAATTAGGGTGCAACTAGGGAGCAACTGGGACGGAACTAGGGTGTAACTAGGGTGCAAGTAGGGCGCACTTAGGGCGGAGCTAGTTTCGAACTGAGGCAGAACTAGGGCGCAACTAGGGTGCAACTAGGGCGCAACTAGGGTGCAACTAGGGCGCAACTAAGGCTCAAGTAGGGCGCAATGAGGGTACAACTAGGCTACAACTAGAGTGCATCTAGGGCGCAACTAGGACACAGGTAGGATGCAACCAGGGCGCAGCTAGAGCGTAAGTAAGGCACAACTTGGACACATCTAAGACGGAACTAGGGCGCAACTAGGGCGTAACTAGGGAGCAACCAAGGCGTAGCTAGTGCCCAACTGAGGCGCAACTAGGGCGCAAGTAGGGTACAAGTGAGGCGCAACTAGGTTGCAACTATGGCGCAACTAGGGCGCAAGTAGGGCGCAACTAGGGCGCAAGTATGGTGCAAGCCGGACGCAGCTAGGGCGTAGCTAGTGCCCAAGTGAGATGCAGCTCAGGTGCAACTAGGTCGCAACTACAGTACAAGTATGGCACAACTAGGGCGCAAGTATGGCGCAACTAGGGCACATCTAGGGCGTACCTACTGCCCAACTAAGATGCAACTAGGGCGCAACTAGGGAGAAACTAGGGTGCAACTAAGGCACTAGGGCGCAACTAGAGCCTAGCTAGTGTCTAACTAAGGCCTAACTAGGGCACAACCAGGGCTCAAGTAGTGCGCAACAAGGGCGCAAGTAGGAAGCAACTATGGCACAAGTAGGCCGCAAGTAGGGTGTAAGTAGGGTGTAACTAGGGCTTAACTAGGGCTCAACTAGGGTGCAACTAGAACACAACTAGGGTGAAAGGAGGGCGCAACTAGGGAGAAAGTAGGACACAACTAGTGCGCAAGTAGGGCGCAACTAGGGTACAATGAGGGCACAACTAGTGCGCAAGTAGGGCTCAAGTAGGGCACAACTATGGCACATCTAAGGCACAACTAGTGCACAACTAGGGCCCAACTATGGTGTAACTATAGTGTAACTAGGTCATAGCTAGTGCCCTGCTGAGGCGCAACTACGGTATAGCTAGGGCGCAAGTAGGGCACAAGTGAGGCGCAACTAGGAGGCGAGTATGGTGGAAGTAGGGTGCAAGTAGGGCGCAACTAGGGCGCAACTATGGCACAACTAGAGCGCAACTAGTGCGTAGCTAGTGCCCAACTGAGACGCAACTAGGGCGCAACTTGGGTGCAAGTAGGGAGCAACTAGGGTGCAAGTAGGATGCAAGAAGGGCACAACTTGGGCGCAAATAGGGCACAAGTAGTTTGCAATTAGGGCACAACTAGGGCGCAACTAAGACACAACTAGGGCATAACTACGGCGTAGCTAGTTCCCAAGTGAGGCGCAACTAGGGCGCAACTAGGGCGCAAGTAAGGCGCAACTTTGACGCAAGTAGGATACAACTAGGGTACAACTAGGGCGCAACTAGGACGCAAGAAGGGCACAACTAGGGTGCAAGTCGGGCGCAACTGAGGCACAACTAAGGCGTAACAAGGGCACAAGTAGGACGCAACTAGGTCGTACTTAAGGCGCAGCTAGGTTGCAACTAATGCACAACTAGGGCACAACTAGGGCATAGCTAGTGTCCAACTGAGGCGCAACTAGGGCGCATCTAAGTCGCAAGTACTGCTCAACAAGGACACAAGTAGGATACAAGTAAGGCGCAACGAGGGCGCAAGAAGGGTGCAAGTAGGGTGCAACTAGGGTGCAACTAGGGCTCAACTAGGACGCAACTAGGACACAACTCGGGTGCAAGTAGGGCGCAACTAGGGCGAATGTAGGGCACAACTAGGGTGCAAGTACGGCGCAATTAGGGCGCAACTAGGGTACAATGAGGGTGCAACTAGGGCGCAAGTAGGACGCAAGTCGGGCACAAATAGAGTGCAAATAGGGTGCACATAGGCTGAAACTAGGGTGCAACTTGGGCGCAACTAGGGCGTAACTAGTGCCCAACCGAGGCGCAACTAGGATGCAACTAGGTTGCAACTAGGGCATTAGAAGGGTGCAAGTAGTGCGCAAGTAGGGCATGACAAGGACGCAACTAGGACGCAAGTAGGGTGCAACAAGGGCGGAACTAGGGTGCAACTAGGGCGCAACTAAGGTGCAACTAGGGCGTAGCTATTGTCCAAATGAGGCGCAACTAGGGTGCAAGTCGGACGTAACTTGGGCGCAAGTAGGACACAACTAGGGGGTAACTGGGGCGCAACAAGGGTGCAAGTTGGTCATAACTAGGGTGCAACTAGGGCGCAACCAGGATGCAACTACGGCATACCTTCAACGTACTTAGTGCCCAACAAAGGTCCAACTAGGCTGGAACTAGGTTGCAACTAGGGCACAAGTGGGGTGCAAGTAGGGCGCAAGTAGGCCGCAAGTAGGCCGCAATTAGGGTGAACATAGGGCACAACTAGGGTGCAATTAGTGGGCAACTTGGGCGCAACTAGGGTGCAACTAAGGCACAAGTAGGGCACAAGTAGGGCACAACTAGGGCACATCTATGGTGCAACTAGGGCGCAACTCGGGTGCAACTAATGCGCAACTAGGGCGCAACTAGGGTGCAACTAGGGCATAGCTAGTGCCCAACTGAGGCACAACTAGGGCACAACTAGGGCGCAAGTAGGGTGCAAGTGAGGCACAACTAGGGCGCAAGTAGGGTGCAAGTAGGGTGCAAGCGGGGCACAACTAGGGCGCAACTAGGGCGTAGCTAGTTTTCAACTGAGACATAACTATGGCGCAAGTAGGGCGCAAGTAGGGTGCAACAAGGGTGCAAGTAGGACACAAGGAGGGTGCAACAAGGACGCAAATAGGGCGCAAGTGGGGGGCAACTAGGGTGCAACTAGGGCGCAACTATGACGCAACCAGGGCGTAACTGTGGCGTAGCTAGTGTCCAACTAAGGCGCAAAAAGTCGCAAGTTGGGTGCAAGTCAGGCGCAACTAGGGCACAAGTAGGAAACAACAAGGGCGCAACTAGGGTGCAACTAGGGCGCAAATAGGGCACAAATAGGGCGCAACTAGGATGCAACATTGGCAATCTAAGGCGCAAAAAGGGCACAAGTAGGACACAACTAGGGCGCAACTAGGGGGCAACTAGGGTGCAACTTGGGCGCAACCAGAGCGCAACGAGGGCATAACTAGAGCGCAACTAGGGCGTATCTAGTTCCTAACTGAGGTGCAAATAGGGTACAACTAGGCTGCAACGACGGCGCAAGTAGGGGGCAACTAGGATGCAAGTAGGACACAAGTAGGGCACATGCAGGACGCAACTAGGACACAACTAGGGTGCAACTAGGGCCCAACTACGGTGAACCAAGGGTGCAAGTAGGACGCAACTAAGGCGCAACTAGGGTGCAACTAGGACACAATCAGGGCGTGGCTTGTGCTTAATTGAGGTGCAACTAGGACACAAGTAGGGTGCAACTAGGGCGCAACCAGGGTGGAACTAGGGTGCAACTAGGATACAAGTAGGTTGCAAGTAGGGCGCAAGTAGGGCACTAGGGTGTAAGTAGGGCACAAGGAGGGGGGACCAGGGCGCATGTGGTGTGTAACTAGAACGCAAGTATGGCATAAGTAGGGAGTAAGCAGGGCACAACCAGGGCGCAAGTTGGGCCCAAGTAGGTCGCAACTAAGGCACAATTAGACTGAAACTGTGGAGGCAACTAGTTCCAAGGATGGCAAAAAACTGGTCAGAGAGTGAGGCAATAGTTTTGGCCCCAATTCATTGGGAATGAATACTTGATCAAGGCTCACAAGTAGTGGCATTTTATAGCCACTGATCTCAGCTTTCCAGAACACCAAAGCATGCCAGATTTGATGCTTCCTAGCAGATTCTATGGCTTCTAGAGTGGTCCTTGGTAGGCTGTCCTTTTCCCACCTAGGAAGGCATCCTTTCCATCCTCTAGAAGCTTCACCCCCTTCCTAGATTCCTTAGCTTGGTTCTAGTAGGATAGAAGGTGTCCAGAAGACCAAGACACCTCTAGATGCCTTGTAGGACAAGTCACCCCTTCTAGAAGGTGTGCCACCTTCCTCGACCCTCACCTGGCCTTCTAGAAACTTAAAGAGGAACTCTAGAGGTTGAGCTAGCTTCCTAGCATCTATTTTCCACCTCCCTTGAGGCAGGGCAGAATTTCATCTTGTGGGACTTGAACCTGGGCCCCTGCCTCTAGAGGTGGACACCATTAANTCCTCTAGAAGCTTCTGCCCCTTCCTAGATTCCTCAGCTTGCTTCTAGTAGGATAGAAGGTGTCCAGAAGACCAAGACACCTCTAGATGCCTTGTAGGACAAGTCACCCCTTCTAGAAGGTGTGCCACCTTCCTCGACCCTCACCTGGCCTTCTAGAAACTTAAAGAGGAACTCTAGAGGTTGAGCTAGCTTCCTAGCATCTATTTTCCACCTCCCTTGAGGCAGGGCAGAATTTCATCTTGTGGGACTTGAACCTGGGCCCCTGCCTCTAGAGGTGGACACCATTAATCACTAAGCCACTAAGGCTTGTCTTTTTGGTGTTGCTTTTTGGAGTCACTCCTGCCATGGTGAGGAGCATCATTCCAACAGTCTCCCCCCTTACGCGTCACCCGTGATAGTTTTCCATGCTCAGCCTACAACTCAAGAGGCATGGGAAAGCCCAAGCTCCATACAAGTAGCATCATGCCCGTCTTTGGGTTGCGCCTTTGTCATGGAATCAGCAAGCATGTGCTTTGTGTCGCAGTGTACAAGCACCACATCACCCTTTGCAACGAGGTCTCGTGCAAAGTGATGCCGGATCTGTATGTGCTTGGTCCTCCGGTGTAGCACATGGTTCTTGGTCAGGCTGATGGCACTCATGTTGTCAACATTGAGTGTTGTTGGCTTCTTTTGCGGCACCCCAATCTCCTTGCGCAATCGTCGCAGCCATAGTGCCTCCTTTGCGGCTTCCGCGAGTGCAATATACTCCGCCTCTGTGGTGGATAGAGCCACACTGTCCTGCTTCCGGCTTCCCCTAGACACCGCTGCACCACGTCTTGCAGTTATCAACGTCACCTGCCCAGTCAGCATCAGAGTAGCCAACCAACTGGAAGGAGTCAGTCCGCGCTCTCCCTCCAAACACAAGTCGCGAATGTGTCGTTGCCTTCAAGTAGAGGAGGATTCTCTTCACCGCTTTCCAATGTAAGGGCCCCAGATCGGAAACATAGCGGCTCACTTGTCCTTCAGCAAAGGCAAGGTTAGGCCGCGTCGCCGCCATGGCATACATTATGCTGCCAACTGCGGACTGGTACGGTACTCCAACCATCTGCGCCTTCTCGTCCTCCATGCTCGGGCCCATGCTCAAGGTCAGCTCACATGTCGTTATCATAGGTGTGCTGATGGGGTTGCACTCCTCCATGTTGTAGCGGCGGAGCACCTCTTGCACATTTGTTTCTTGACCCATCTCGAGCGTGCGTGCTTTGCGGTTCCTCTTGATGGCGATACCGAGGTAGTACTCAAACTCGCCCATGTATGTCATCTTGAACC
>SZWC01002187.1:157662-169401 GCA_023375785.1 Penium margaritaceum
TTTCTTGACCCATCTCGAGCGTGCGTGCTTTGCGGTTCCTCTTGATGGCGATACCGAGGTAGTACTCAAACTCGCCCATGTATGTCATCTTGAACCGGCCGCCAAGCTGTTGCTTCAGGCTCTTGAGCTCCCCCTCATCCGAAGACACAAGGATGAGGTCATCCACGTAGAGGACGACAATTTGGTGGACTCCTGGATGATTACGCACGTACACGTTGTGATCGGCCTCGCAGCGCTTGAAGCCAAGTTCACCCATGAAACCATGCATCTTGAGGTACCACATGAGTGGAGCTTGCTTCAGTCCATAGAGCGCCTTGCGAAGCCGGCACACCTTCCCTTGCGGCGCATCCACCTCCTCTGGCACCTCCATGTAGACTTCCTTGTCCAGGTCGCCATTGAGGAACGCGGTTTTCACGTCCATTTGGTGGATTTCGTAGTCGCGTGCCGCTGCCACCTAGATAGTACGGATGGAGGCAAACTTGGCAACTGGTGCAAAGGTCTTGTCGTAGTCATCCCCTTTTCTTTGGGCATATCCTTTTGCCACCAGCCGCCCTTGTACCGCTCCACCTTCCCCTCCTTTGTGAGCTTCTTCCGGAAGATCCATTTGAAGCCGATGATTTTCTCGCCCTCCGGCCGGTCAACCAACTCCTAAGTGCCGTTCTCCTTGTGGGAGGCAAGCTCAGATTTTATTGCTCCCTCCCAGTGAGCCCCACCCTTCCGCTACAGTGCCTCCTTTACAGATTGAGGCTCCTCTTGCGTGAAGAAGGCTTGTGCAAACCCAGTCCAAATACCCTTTTCGGCATCATACCTTTTTGTCCTTCGTCGCACACGGTTACTCATGCGGGGCTCTTGAGGCGGTTGCTGTTGTTGTTGTCCTCTTTTGGCGCCATCCTCTCCAAGCGCCTGCTCCCCCTATCTTGGAGACCATGGAGACATCTGTCGACTCCCCACCTCCATGTCCATCTCTGGTGCTTCGGATTCCTTATCTGAACTGGCCAGAATAAAGTCTGCCGCTCGCCCATCCCTCAGGCGATGCTCTCCGGTTGGCGGTGATGCGAGGATGTCACCCTCATTCACGTCCTCCGGCGTCTCTCCGAGAAGGAGTGGCATCCACTCCCCCCTCTTGGAGAGACCTGTCTCGTTGTATGTTCAACGGCTTTTCTCGTCGAACGTGACGTCGTGTCTCCGGACAATCTGCTGCCTCCTTGGGTCAAAGAGCCGATACGCCTTGCTTCCGCTCTCATATCCAAGCAAAATACACCGACGGGTACGCGGGTCCAATTTGCTCCATCCCTCATGTGCCTGTACCATTGCATTTGCAACACAACCAAACGTGCGGAGGTGACCCGCCGCGGGCTTCCTCCCGCTCCACACCTGTTGTGGCGTCGTCCACACCTTGCTCTCCTTGTCTTTCAGCGGCTTGGCCGGCATGAGATTCATGATGTACGCTGTTGTCCTTGCCGCCTCCACCCAATACCGCTGTGTAAGGCCGACGTCGCTCAACATGGATCGCACCATGTTAAGGATTGTGCGATTTTCTCTCTCTGCGACGCCATTCTGTTGTGGGGAGTGTGGGGTTGTTTTTTGCCACTCAATCCCCTTGCTCTTCATCCACCCAAGGCACCCCGAATATCCACCGCCGTTGTCACTCCGGAACGCCTTCACCTTCAACTCTGTTTGCCGCTCCACATCAACCAAAAACTCCTGCATGCATGCAAGGACCTCACTCTTCCGCTTCATAAGGGAGAGATAGAGTTTCCAGCTGTGAGCATCGATGAAGGGGAGGAAGTAGCAAGCTCCGTCGATGGAGCTCTCAAGCGGTCCATACACATCTGTGTGTACCACGGCTAGTTTTGCCGATGCACACGTTCCCTTGGCGACGAACGGCTGCCGAGTTGATTTGCCAATGATGCATGGCTCACACACGGTCTCCTTGGTTCCATCAAGGCCGCTGATTTGGAGACCCCGCACCACTTCCCTCTTAGCCATCTCCTTCACTGTCGATGACGAAATGTGGCAGAGTCGGCGGTGCCATAGGTCCAGGTCTCCTCCATCCTTTGTTGCAAGATTGGCGGCGTTGGACCCCAACCGGCTGCTGAGGATCTTCGCACGTAATAGGTACAAGTTATCCTCTCTCTTGGCACGCGCAATCACCTCACCTTTGTCCTCTTTGCGGATGACGGCCTCCTTCTTTGTAAAGAGCACCTCAAGTCCCTTGTCGGTAAGGCGGCTGACGGAGAGCAGGTTTGCCCTAAAGTTGGGCATATGCAGGACATCGTAGATTGTGCTCATGACAGGTTTGCCATCCACAATTGACTCAATGCGGACGTTACCCTCAACGACGGCCACCTCTGTTTTTCCATTGGCCACCATCATGCGTCTCTCCGAGGCGCCGTAGGTGACAAATCCCGCCCTGTTGCATTACGTGTGGCGGCTTGATCCAGAGTCGATGACGGCAACTCCCGGATCCTTCAAGTTGGTGGAGTTGTGCGCCATAAGGGTCTGCTCATCTTTCTTCCTGCCCCGCTGCCACCGATCTGTTTTCTTCTTGGGATAGTTGCGCGCGTAGTGGCCCTCCTTGCCGTAGTTGAAGCACTCCCCCTTCTTGTCACCCTTCTTGGTGCCCTGCTTGGCACCCTTCCACTTGTTGCATCGGCCTCCACTTTGAGGATGAACCGTGTAAGCTGAACTTGATGCCGCTGCACTCTCTCGAACGCCACGTCGCATCCACTCATTGCGCACGTACTCAGCAACCTTTGGGTACTTTAGCTCATCGGAAGGCCAGCCACCAAGGACTGTGATCATGGGACTCCAACTGTCTGGCAAGGCCAAAAGGAGGAACATAGCTTGCAACTGAGAGTCGACCTCCCAACCCGTGGCCACGCACTCCGCTGCGAGCGACTCAATCTGCTACATGATCTCCATGATGTTGTCACCTTCGTTGGCTCGGAGGGTGACGAGCCGTTTGAAGATGAAGAGCTGATTAGCAAGGTTGCTTGACTGGTAGATGGAGCAGAGTTTTGATCATGCGTCTGCAGCCATGGTGCATCCTTGGATGTGCCCAAGTTGTGGTGGGCATAACGCGGACACAAGGAGCGCCATCGAATTTTTGTTGCGCTTCTTGTATGCCTCCTTCACCTCTGGCGTTGCAGTCTCCGGCGGAGAAGTCTCATCACCTTTTACGAGCTCAAGCAGTCCCCTGTCGTCGAGGAAGACCTCAAACAGCCACCTCCGCAAGGCAAAGCCTGTCCCATCAAACTTAAGGACAGCGCGGCTGCTCTCTTGCTCGCTGGTTGCCATGTATTGCTGTTGGACGCGTGAAATTAAGCTGGCTTTGAACCCCTTAGGGGTGTCGGCCCACAACCCATTGTTGGCATGAGGATGAGTGGTCACCCTGGAGGGTCCTTAGGAGTTGCTGGTTCACACCACCAACTCTTTTTTGAGGGACTGAAACTGTGAAGGCAACTAGTTCCAAGGATGGCAGAAAACTGGTCAGAGATTGAGGCAATAGTTTTGGCCTGAATTAACTGGGAATGTACACTTGATAAAGGCTTACATGCAGTGGAATTTTAAAGCCACTGGTCTAAGATTTCCAGAACACCAAAGCATGCTAGATTTGATGCTTCGTAGACGATTCTATGGCTTCTAGAGTAGCCCTTGGTAGGCTGTCCTTTTCCTACCTAGGAAGGCATCCCTTCCATCCTCTAGAAGCTTCTGCCCCTTCCTAGATTCCTGGGCTTGCTTCTAGTAGGAGGGAAGGTGTCCAGAAGACCAAGACACCTCTAGATGCCTTGTAGGACAAGTCACCCCTTCTAGAAGATGTGCCACCTTCCTCGACCCTCACCTGGCCTTCTAGAAACGTAAAGAGGTTCTCTAGAGATTGAGCTAGTTTCCTAGTATCTATTTTCCACCTCCCTTGAGGCAAGGCAGAATTTCATCTTGTGGGACTTGAACCCGGGCCCCTGCCTCTAGAGGTGGACACAATTAACCACTAAGCCACTAAGGCTTGTCTTTTTGGTGTTCCCTTTTGGAGTCACTCCTGCCATGGTGAGGAGCATCATTCCAACTATCTCCCCCTTGCGCGTCACCCATTGCAGTTGTCCATGCTCAGCCTACAACTCAAGAGGCTTGGGAAAGCCCAAGCTCCATACAAGTAGCATCATGCCTGTCCTTGGGTTACGCCTTTTTCATGGCATTAGCAAGCATGTGCTTTGTGCCGCAGTGCACAAGAACCACATCACCCTTTGCAACGAGGTCTCGTGCAAAGTGATGCCGGACATCTATGTGCTTGGTCCTCTGATGTAGCACAGGGTTCTTGGTCAGGCTGATGGCACTCATGTTGTCAACATGGAGTGTCTTTGGTTTCTTTTGCGGCACCCCAATCTCCTTGAGCAATCGCCGCAGCCATAGTGCCTCCTTTGTGGCTTCCGTGAGCGCAATATACTTTCCCTTTCTGGTGGATAGAGCCACACTGTCCTGCTTCGGGCTTCCCCAAGACACCGCTGTACCACCAAGCACAAAAACATAGCCTGATGACTTGTGGTTATCAATGTCACCTGCCCAGTCAGCATCAGAGTAGCCAACCAACTCGAGGGATTCAGTCCGCGCTCTCCCTCCAAACACAAGTCGCGAATGTGTCGTTGCCTTCAAGTAGCGGAGGATTCTCTTCACCGCTTGCCAATGTAGCCGCCCCACATCGGCAACATAGCGGCTCACTTGTCCCTCAGCAAAAGCAAGGCCAGGCCGCGTCGCCACCATGGCATACATTATGCTGCCAACTGCGGACTGGTACGATACTCCAGCCATCTGTGCCTTCTCGTCCTCCATGCTCGGGCCCATGCTCGAGCTCAGCTCACATGTCGTTATCATAGGTGTGCCGATGGGCTTGCACTCCTCCATGTTGTAGCGGCGGAGCACCTCTTGCACATGTTTTTCCTGACCCATCTCAAGCGTGCGTGCTTTGCGGTCCCTCTTGATGGCGATACCGAGGTAGTACTCAAACTCGCCCATGTATGTCATCTTGAACCGGCCGCCAAGCTGTTGCTTCAGGCTCTTGAGCTCCCCCTCATCCGAAGACACAAGGATGAGGTCATCCATGTAGAGGACGACAATTTGGTGGAGTCCTGGCTGATTACGCACGTACACGTTGTGATCGGCCTCNGGCCCATGCTCAAGGTCAGCTCACATGTCGTTATCATAGGTGTGCTGATGGGGTTGCACTCCTCCATGTTGTAGCGGCGGAGCACCTCTTGCACATGTTTTTCCTGACCCATCTCAAGCGTGCGTGCTTTGCGGTCCCTCTTGATGGCGATACCGAGGTAGTACTCAAACTCGCCCATGTATGTCATCTTGAACCGGCCGCCAAGCTGTTGCTTCAGGCTCTTGAGCTCCCCCTCATCCGAAGACACAAGGATGAGGTCATCCATGTAGAGGACGACAATTTGGTGGAGTCCTGGCTGATTACGCACGTACACGTTGTGATCGGCCTCACAGCGCTTGAAGCCAAACTCACCCATGAAACTATCCATCTTGAGGTACCACATGAGCGGAGCTTGCTTCAGCCCATATAGCGCCATGCGAAGCCGGCACACCTTCCCTTGCGGCGCATCCACCCCCTCTGGTACCTCCATGTAGACTTCCTTGTCCAGGTCGCCATTGAGGAACGCGGTTTTCACGTCCATTTGGTAGATTTCGTAGTCGCGTGCCGCTGCCACCGAGAGGATAGTACGGATGGAGGCAAACTTGGCAACTGTTGCAAAGGTCTCGTCGTAGTCCTCCCGTTTTCTCTGGGCATATCCTTTTGCCACAAGCCGTACCTTGTACCGCTCAACCTTCCCTTCCTTTGTGAGCTTCTTCCGGAAGATCCATTTGGAGCCGATGATTTTCTCGCCCTCCGGCCGGTCAACCAGCTCCCAAGTGCCGTTCTCCTCGTGGGAGGCAAGATTGGATTTTATTGCTACCACCCACTGAGCCCCATCCTTCCGCTGTAGTGCCTCCTTTACAGATTGAGGCTCCTCTTGCGTGAAGAAGGCTTGTGCAAACCCAGTCCAAATTCCCTTTTCGGCATCATACCTTTTTGTCCTTCTTCGCACACGGTTACTCGTGCGGGGTTCTTGAGGCGGTTGTTGTTGTTCCTGTCCTCTTTTGGCGCCATCCTCTCCAAGCACCTGCTCCCCCTCTCTTGGAGACTTTGGAGACATCTGTCGACTCCCCACCTCCACGTCCATCTCCGGTGCTTTGGATTCCTCATCTCAACTGGCCGGAATAAAGTCTGCCGCTCGCCCATCCCTCAGGCGATGCTCTCCGGTTGGTGGTGATGCGAGGATGTCAACCTCATTCATGTCCTCCGGCTTCTCCCCCTCAAGGAGTGGCATCCACTCTCCCCTCTTGGAGAGACTTGCATCTTTGTCTGTCCAACGGCTTTTCTCGTCAAACGTGACGTCCTGACTCTGGACAATATGCTACCTCCTTGGGTCAAAGAGCCGATACGCCTACCTACCGCTCTCACATCGAAGGAAAATATGCCGGCGGTTTCGCGGGTCCAGCTTGCTCCGTCCCTCATGTGCCTGCACCAATGCATGTGCAACACAACCAAACATGCGGAGGTGACCTACCGCGGGCTTCCTCCCGCTCCACACCTCTTGTGGTGTCTTCCACACCTTGCTCTCCTTGTCTTTCAGCGGCTTGTCCGGCATGAGATTCATGATGTATGCTACTGTCCTTGCCGCCTCTGCCCTATACTGTTCTGTAAGGCCGGCGTCGTTCAACATGGATCGCACCATGTTATGGATTGTGCGATTTGCTCTCTCTACGACGCCATTCTGTTGTGGGGAGTGTGGAGTTGTTTTTTGCTACTCAATCCCCTTGCTCTTCATCCACCTAAGGCACCCCACATATTCATCGCCGTTGTCACTCCGGAACACCTTGACCTTCAACTCTGTTTGCCGCTCCACATCAGCCACAAACTCTTGCATGCACGCAAGGACCTCACTCTTGCGCTTCATTGGGTAGAGGTAGAGTTTCCGCCTGTGGTCATCAATGAAGGGGAGGAAGTAGCGAGCTCCGCCGATGGAGCTCTTAAGCGGTCCATACACATCTGTGTATACCACGGCCAGTTTTGCCGATGCACACGTCCCCTTGGCGACAAATGGCTGCCAAATTGTTTTGCCAATGATGCATGGCTCACACACGGTCTCCTTGGTTCCATCAAGGCCGCTAATTTGGAGACCCCGCACCACTTCCCTCTTAGCCATCTCCTTCACTGTTGATGGAGAAATGTGGCAGAGTCGGCGGTGCCATAGGTCCAGGTCTCCTCCATCCTTTGTTGCAAGATTGGCGGTGTTGGACCCCAACCGGCTGCTGAGGATCTTCGCACGTAGCAGGTACAAGTCATCCTCTCTCTTGGCACGTGCAATCACCTCACCTTTGTCCTCTTTGAGGATGACGGCCTCCTTCTTTGTAATGTGCACCTCAAGTCCCTTGTCGGTAAGGCAGCTGACGGAGAGCAGGTTTATCCCAAAGTTGGGCATATGCAGCACATCGTAGATTGTGCTCGTGACAGGTTTGCCATCCACAATTGACTCAATGCGGATATTACCCTCAACGGCGGCGACCTCTGTTTTTCCATTGGCCACCGTCATGCGTCTCTCCGAGGTGCCGTATGTGACAAATGCCGCCCTGTTGCATTGCGTGTGGCGGCCTGATCCGGAGTCGATGATGGCAATTCCCGGATCCTTCAAGTTGGTGGAGTTGTGCGCCATAAGGGCGTGCTCATCTTTCTTCCCGCCTCGCTGCGACCGATCTGTTTTCTTCTTGGGACAGTTGCGCGCGTAGTGGCCCTCCTTGCCGTAGTTAAAGCACTCCCCCTTCTTGTCACCCTTCTTGGTGCCCTGCTTGGCACCCTTCCACTTGTCGCATCGGCCTCCACTTTGAGGATGAACCGTGTAAGTTGAACTTGATGCCGCTGCACTCTCTCGACCGCCACTTCGCATCCACTCATTGCGCACGTACTCAGCAACCTTCGGGTACTTCAGCTCATCGGAAGGCCAGCCACCAAGGACTGTGATCATGGGACTCCAACTGTCTGGTAAGGCCAGAAGGAGGATCATAGCTTGCAACTGAGAGTCGACCTCCCAACCCGTGGCCACGCACTCCGCTCCGAGCGACTCAATCTGCTGCATGATATCCATGATGTTGTTGCCTTCGTTGGCTCGGAGGGTGACGAGCCGTTTGAAGATGAATAGCTGATTAGGAAGACTGCTTGACTGGTAGATGGAGCAGAGTTTTGACCATGCGTCTGCGGCCATGGTGCATCCTTGGATGTGCCCAAGTTATGGTGGGCATAACGCGGACACAAGGAGCACCAACGTCTTTTTGTTGCGCTTCTTGTATGCCTCCTTCACCTCAGCCATTGTAGTCTCTGGCGGAGTAGTCTCATCACCTTTCACGCGCTCAAGCAGTCCCTTGTCGTTGAGGAAGACCTCAAACTGCCAGCTCCACAAGGCAAAGCCTGTCCCATCAAACTTAAGGACAACGCGGCTGCTCTCTTGCTCGCTGGTTGCCATGTCTTGCTGTTGGAAGCGTGAAATCAAGCTGGCTTTGAACCCTTTAGAGGCGTGGGCCCATAACTCTTTGCTGGCCTGAGGATGAGTGTACACCCTGGAGGGTCCCTAGCAGTGGCTGTTTCACACCACCAACTCTTTTTTGAGGGACTGAAACTGTGGAGGCAACTGGTTCTAAGGATGGCAGAAAACTGGTCAGAATTGAAGCAATAGGTTTGGCCTGAGTTGACTTGGAATGTACACTTGATCAAGGCTCACATGCAGTGGCATTTTATAGCCACTGATCTAAGATTTCCAGAACACCAAAGCATGCCAGATTTAAAGTTTCCTAGAAGATTCTATGGCTGCTAGAGTGGCCCTTGGTAGGCTGTTCTTTTCCCACGTAGGAAGGCATCCCTTCCATCATCTAGAAGCTTCTGCCCCTTCCTAGATTCCTCAGCTTGCTTCTAGTAGGAGGGAAGGTGTCCAGAAGACCAAGACACCTCTAGATGCCTTGTAGGACAAGTCACCCCATCTAGAAGATGTGCCACCTTCCTGGACCCTCACCTGGCCTTCTAGAAACGTAAAGAGGATCTCTAGAGGTTGAGCTGTTTCCCTAGCATCTGTTTTCCACCTCCCTTGAGGCAGGGAAGAATTTCATCTTGTGGGACTTGAACCCGGGCCCCTGCCTCTAGAGGTGGACACCATTAACCACTAAGCCACGAAGGCTTGTATTTTTGGTGTTCCTTTTTGGAGTCACTCCTGCCATGGTGAGGAGCATCATTCCAACAGTGAAGGTGGCCGAATACGTCCGTAATGAATTGATGTTGCGTGGTGGGAGAGAGAGCGGGGCAATGTCAAGTTCTGCTTTTGCCGTGCGCCCTCAAGATGGAGGGGGAGGCAAGAAGGGGAAGGGTGCCAAGCAGGGCACCAAGAGAGGTGATAACAACGGGGAGTACTACAACTGTGGAAAATAGGGCCACTATGCACGTGTCTACCCCAACAAGAAGTCAGACCAGCCCGGGAAGGGGGGAAAGAAGGACACCCAAGCAATGATGACCACGGTATCTACCAACTTGACTGATCTCGAAGTCATGGAGATCGACTCCGGATCAGGCTACCACACACAATGCAACCGGCTGGCATTCGTCACCTACGGCGCCATAGAGTGGCGCATGACAGCGGCTAACGGCAAAATAGAGTTGGCCGCGAGCGAAGGCAATGTTCGCATTAAGTCGGTTGTGAACGGAAAATACATTTCATACACTATCTACGACGTGCTCCACATGGCCAACTTTGAAACAAACCTGCTGTCAGTGAGCCGCCTTACCGACCAGGGGCTTGAGGTACTCTTCAACAAGAAAGAGGCCATAATTTGGAAGGAGGGCGGTGGCGAGGTGATTGTACATGGAAAAAGGACGGAGGACCTGTACCTTCTTCGTACGAAGATTCTTGCTGATGCGGTGAGGACTGACGCCGTCCACCTCATGATGAAGGATGATGGAGTCCTCGACCGTTGGCACCGACGCCTATGTCACATTGCTCCCTCAATGGTGAGGGACATGGCAAAGAAGGAAGTGGTACGAGGTCTTGAGGTCAAAAGCCTTGATGCAGCCAAGAATGATGTGTCCAAGCCGTGTGTGGTTGGCAAGGCGACACGCGGTCGTTTAATTGCAAAGGGACGCGTGCGTTGGCGAAGGTGGAGGTGGTCCACAGTGCCATATGTGGACCATTTGAGAGCTCCCTCAGGGGACGCTCGCTACTTCGTGACCTTCATGAACGATCATTCTCGCAAGCTCTACCTCTACATCATCAAGAGGAACAGTGATGGCCTCAAATGTATGCAAGAGTTTGTGGCAGCAATGGAGCAACGAACAGGGTTGAAGGTGAAGGCCTTCAGGAGCGACAATAGCGGCGAGTACAAGGGCTGTTCGGCATGGATGAAGAGCAAGGGGATCACAAGGCAATAAACCTACGCCACACTCTCCGTAGTAGAACAGTACCGAGAGGGCGAACCGCACCATCCTCAACATCATCCGGTCCATGTTGAGCAATTCCGGCCTCTCACAACAATACTTGGGCGAGGCGGCACACATAGTGGCGTACATCATGAACCTGACGCCGACAGGCCGCTAAAAGACGCGGAGTCCAAGGTGTGGAAGACGCCACAAGAAGTGTGGAGTGGGAGGAAGCTACCTGTGGCACATCTCCGCACCTTTGGTTGTGTTGCACATGCTATTGTGCAGGCATGGGAGGGGCAATGCAAGCTGGACCCGTGAACTCGGCGGTGCATCTTCGTTGGGTACAAGAGCGGGAGCAAGGCGTAACGGCTCTTTCACCCGCGGAAGCAGCAAATCGCAAAGAGTCACAACGTCACGCTCCACGAAGACAGCCGTTGGATAGACAAGGACGTGGGTCTTTCCAAGCGTGGGCAGTGGCTGTCAGTCCATCAGGGAAAGACGCCAGAGGATGCAAAAGAAGGTGACGTCTGAACGGCTCCAACCGGCGGGAACCATCCAGGGGATTGGGAAGCGACTGATTCATATTCAGCTGAATTGGACAATGAGTTCAAAGCGCCGCCACCAGTGGAGCTGAATGAGGAAGCAGGGATTGAGCCGGCATGTCCACGGTCTCCGAGAGAGGGGGAGCAAGCCAGCGGTACAAGTGGCACTGCGAGAGGACAGCAGCAGCAGCAACAGCAACAAGAATGACAACAGCAGCAGCAGCCTCATTAGTTGTAGCCCTGAAGAAGCGGACATGGAAAGATGATAACCAAATTGTTCGATGCCGCACATGGCACCCGGACTGGGTTCGCTCGAGTGTTCTTTGCGGAAGAGGAGCCCGACACCGTCAAGGAGGCATTGAAGCAGAAGGATGGGGCTGAGTAGGAGGGAGCCATAAAATCTGATCTCGCCTCCCATAAAGAGAATGGCACTTGGTACCTGATTGACGAGCCGGAGGGCGCAAAAATCATCAGCTCCAAGTGGATCTTCAAGACAAAGCTCACTAAGGAGGGGAAGGTGGAGCGATACAAGGCACGGCTGGTTGCGAAGGGGTACGCCCAGCATAAGGGTGAGCACTACGAAGAAACCTTCGCACCAGTAGCGAAGTTCACCTCCATCTGCTCCATCCTCACTGTGACGGCGGCGGGCGACTACGAAGTCCACCAAATGGATGTGAAAAGTGCATTCCTCAACCG
>SZWC01002187.1:169556-190859 GCA_023375785.1 Penium margaritaceum
GCCTCCCATGAAGAGAATGGCACTTGGCAGCTGATTGACGGGCCGGAGCGCGCAAAAATCATCAGCTCCAAGTGGATCTTCAAGACAAAGCTCACTAAGGAGGGGAAGGTGGAGCGATACAAGGCACGGCTGGTTGCGAAGGGGTACGCCCAGCATAAGGGTGAGCACTACGAAGAAACCTTCGCACCAGTAGCGAAGTTCACCTCCATCTGCTCCATCCTCACTGTGACGGCGGCGGGCGACTACGAAGTCCACCAAATGGATGTGAAAAGTGCATTCCTCAACCGGAACCTAGACAAGGAGGTCCTCATGGAGGTGCCAGAGGGGGTGGATGCGCCGTCGAGAAAGTTGTGCAGGCTTTGCAAGGCGCTTTACGGGCTGAAGCAAGCGTCACTCATGTGGTACTTGAAAATGGACGGCTCCATGGCCGAACTTGGCTTCAAGCGCTGTGAAGCAGATGAGAGCGTGTATGTGCGGAAGCAACCGGGGTTGCACCAGATAATGGACCTCATCCTCGTGTCATCGGACATGGAGGAGTTAGTGAACCTAAAGCGGCAGCTGGGCGGTCAGTTCAAAATGACTGACATGGATGAGCATGGATGAGTACTACCTCGGCGTCGCCATCAAGAGGGGTCCCTCTCGGCCGCAACGTACAAACGCTGGAGATGGGGCAGGCAAAGTACGTATAAGAGGTGCTCTGTTGCTACAAAATGCAGGGGTGTAACCCTATCGGCACACCATGACCACCACATGTGAGCTGAGCTCAAGCATGGGGCCGAGCACGGACGAAGAAAAGGAGGAGATGGCAGGTGTGCCATACTAGTCTGCTGTGGGGAACATCATGTATGCCATGGTGGCAAAGCGGCCAGACCTGGCCTTCACGGAGGGCCTAGTGAGCCACTATGTTGCTAACCCCGGGCTGCTGCATTGGCAAACAGTGAAGCGGACTCTTTGCTACCTCACGGCGACAAAACAGTTGTGGCTTGCGTTTGGAGGGAGAACGCGTGATGACTCCCTCAAGTTGGTCGGCTACTCTAATGCCGACTAGGCAGGTGATGTGGATGACAGAAAACCAACGTCGAGGTACATGTTTGTACTTGGTGGTGCAACAGTTTAATGGGCAAGCAGGAAGCAAGAATGTGTGGCACTGTCCTGCACCGAAGTATATTACATCGCGGTCGCAACAGCTGTAAAGGAGGCAGTGTGGCTCGGTGGCTGTGAAAGGAGATTGGCGTGTCGCAAAGGAAGCCAATGGTACTCAATGTTGACAACATAAGTGCCATCAGCCTTAGCCAGAACCCGGTGCTGCATATGAGGACCAAGCACATTAAGATCCGGCATAACTACGGACGAGACTTGGTGGCGAAGGGAGATGCGGCTATTGTGCATTGTGGAACAAAGCGCAATGCTCGACGACGCCAATACGAAGGCACAGCCGGAGGACATGCATGACACGAGCTGCATGGAGCTCCATCTGCGCCATGAGGATTGAAATGTTAGAGGTTCCAAGTATAGGGCATCAAGGTTGCAGTGCAAGGGGGAGATTTTTGACATGGTGTGCCCTGCCATGAGTGTCGTTGATCGTACTCCCTACTTCGACCACTCAGGAGTGGTCAAACACCTAATCTGCCTTTTGATTTGGATTCCTTGGATTCTTCTATGCAGGATCAAGATTTGAACTGCTCAATTTGAGGGAGTATTCAGAATGTTAGCCTAGCCCAAAATTCGGGTGTTGAGGGGCTGGAATTTGGTACCCGCCATGGGTGGCGGGATAATCCACCACCAGTGATCTGAGTTCGTCTCCAACGACCCCCAAGTACACCAAGGCCATAAAGAGGGTGACCAGAAGACTCTCATTGACCAGGGTAAACTTCTCCTTGACTTATGGGCAAGGAAAAACTCTTCAACGGGTCATCGTCAAAGCGCCTCTCGTCGCCTAGCGTGCAAGGCAAGGTGGGTAGCTCCACCAAGGGTTACTTTGACGGCCGTACCAGGAGCCCTACTACTCCAATTTGGGCGTGATTGGATGCGTTGGAAAGCTTAGATCACACGCTATAAGGATGTGATGTAGTCTTACTGTGCTAATTAACAAAAACATGTTTGGATTCAGATCTACTGAATGGGACGTGTTCTGCCCACTCACATCCGTGATCCTTGTGCTACACACCCTTCACCATTCGTGTCCATTGGCTGCCCAAACACTGGTAGCGTGCATGAATGAGAGGTATGCATTTTTTAGGGTATCTACATACCCACTAGAGCCAACAGCTTAGACGAGGGGCATTGATCTGCTACCGTTGTCGTTGCTATTGGAGAACCGGAGGGTCACCCACCAGACGAGGAAGAACAGGTGGGATCAAACCATCATGTTCATCTGGTTCAAGGTCCATTTACACCTTTTGAAAATCAGAAGGAGGGTCAGCAAGGGGTACTGTGTTCCAGGTTGGCTTGGGAAGCACAGCATGAGTTGTAGACCCAGGGCAATGATGTTCATCGAATTTCACATTGCGGCTGCAAAAGAATACTTTGGTGATGGGATCATAGAGAAGATATGCCTATCTTGTTGTTTTATAGACAACCAAGATGCCCTTGTGATGGTGGGAGGATAGCTTGTCCCTGCGAGATGGGTCAACCCAAGCATAGCTTAGAAATCTAAAGACACGAAGATAGTTGACATCTGGACGAGGTCCAGAGTAGGCTTTGTAGGGCAAGATCGAGTGTGGAAGCTAGCGGCACGCGACGAGGGTGGAGACTTGTGTAGTTGTGTATCCTGCTTTAGCTGAGAATGAAGGTGGAAGGTGGACATTATTAAACATAGATTGTGCTTTGTTCAAGAGGCTCTTGTTCATCCGTTATGTATTTCCATTCTGCTACAGGTTGAGGGGCATAGTGGAACCCTGACAAATGCCCTTGGCTCTGCGGAAAGCGCCGAGGGTCTAGTTGGAAAATTCAGTGCCATTGTCAAATCTGAAGCACTTGATGGTAAGGCCATTTTCATTTTCAACCATCTTTGTCCAGGCAATTAAAACATTTGCAGCTTCAGATTTGTGACGTAGAAATTTCACCCATGTGAAGTGAGTCTGGTTATCGATAAGGACAAGGAAAAACTACTTCTTATACAGAGATTGTGTTGGGATCTGATAGAGATCCATGTGAATGAGTTTGAGCTTCTGTGTCGTCTGCTTTGGAAGATGATTTGGAAAGGAGTCCTGAGATTGTCGGTCTGCACGTCACTCTTGACAAACTACGTCAACTTTTAGAGCAGTGATGTTGTTGGATAGGCTATGGGCCAGCCGCTTTTGTGACATGCAAGCTAGGGTACTATAGCCAGTGGGCCCCAATGTGCAATGCCATAATTCACTCAGAGTCTGGGTGTGAGATGGGGCATAAATATATGTCTTTGCATGTGATGGTACAGCAAAGACAAGTTCTAGTTCTGAAATATCAGCTACACTGTGAAGTGTATGTAGAATTGTAAGATTTCCTTTTTGCTTGGCAACTGCAGCAAGATCTTCTGACGAGGTAAAGATTTGTCAGCTCTTGTCTAGGTCAAACATCACTCAGAAGCATTTGTCGCTGGGTTTGGCCACAGAGAGTAAGTTTGCTGAAAGTTAAGGGACATAAAGCAAATCCTCGAGAAGACAAGAGACGGGTTTTCCTTTCAACATTATTGTGATACAAACTGAACCGATGCCCGTTGCAGGTGTTATCCCGCCATCTCCCATTCAAACGACTTTGAGAGGCTGTAATGGCTTGAATGTTGTAAACCAGGTCTTGTTGCTGGTCATATGTCCGGTGCATCGCAATTCAATAATCCATGTGAGTATCCTGGCGGCCATTAGGAAAGCACTCTCAATGGAGCAAAGGACAAGATCTTCCATGGCCACCTTCCCCAGAGATTTCAACTCCGGGTCATTTTGAGTTTTGTCGGGTTGATACAAACATTCAAAGTGAGGAACATCTTGTTGGCCTGAGGGTGAGTGTGCACCCTGGAGGGTCCCTAGCAGTGGCTGGTTCACACCACCAACTATTTTTGGAGAGACTGAAACTGTGGAGGAAACTGGTTCCAAGGATGGCAGAAAGCTGGTCAGTGATTGAGGCAATAGTTTTGGCCTCAATTGGATGGGAATTAACACTTGACCAAGGCTCACAAGCAGTAGCATTTTAAAGCCACTGATCTAAGCTTTCCAGAACACCAAAGCATGCCAGATTTGGAGCTTCCTAGCAGATTCTATGGCTTGTAGAGTGCTCCTTGGTAGGCTGTCCTTTTCTCACCTAGGAAGGTATCCCTTCCCTCCTCTAGAAGCTTCTTCCCCTTCCTAGATTCCTCAGCTTGCTTCTAGTAGGAGGGAAGGTGTCCAGAAGACCAAGACACCTCTAGATGCCTTGTAGGACAAGTCACCCCTTCTAGAAGGTGTGCCACCTTCCTAGACCCTCACCTGGCCTTCTAGAAACTTAAAGAGGAACTCTAGAGGTTGAGCTAGCTTCCTGGCATCTGTTTTCCACCTCCCTTGAGGCAGGGCATAATTTCATCTTGTGGGACTTGAACCCCGGCCCCTGCCTCTAGAGGTGGACACCATTAACCACTAAGCCACTAAGGCTTGTCTTTTTGGTGTTCCTTTTTGGAGTCACTCCTGCCATGGTGAGGAGCATCATTCCAACACATCTTGCTCCATGCCTGCTGCCATACCTAGTGACCGTGGAAAGAATAGTTGTGATGCTAATGAGGAGCTCTTGGTGTGTTTAGCTGTCATTGCCTGGTAGGCCCTAGGCTTGAACCTTGCTCGCTTTGGACATAACCTGTTGATGTGACTGAGTTTACCACAGTTACAGCATTGTGTGTTGGGAAACACTTTAGTTCCAGGAGAACCAAATGGCCCTTGTCTCTGTTGACTTTTTCTTCATTGTGATATAGCATTATGATGATAGTTCACTGGATGGTTCATAGAGGCAAGACGTGCTTGTCCATATCCAAGGGGCCAAGAGTAGAACTTTTTTGGGTCCTCCCTTTTGAAATCTTGTGTACAGAGCTGAATCAGCTGAGCCAGTTTCTCCATTGAGTATTTCTTCTGCTATAAACATCGAGTCACACACGCGTTCAAGGGTTAATGCAAATTATTGTACTGGGATAAATGTTGCTGCTTGGGGAACAACTTGGTTTCCTTGAATCCCTCCATGTTGGCCTCCTGCGCCATTTGGCTTATAGAGAAGTTGAATTCTTTGTTCTTGTTGTTGTAGTACCCGTGCTTGTTCTTGGATCTGTTTTTCAATAGCCAGTTCCTGCTCCTTTGAGATCAACAGTTGTTCAACTATGCGGTTGAAATGCTTGCGAGACTTCCAAGAAGTTTGTGTACAACTTGGGCCTCCTAAATGATGAGTCCCATGACACCAATATGTTCCACATGTGCCTTGAGATGAGACACATGGTCATCGATTTTTGTGACGGCCTCTATCTTCAGGGAATAGAATTCGTTGAGTAGCGCCATTTTTTCTTGTTCGCGACTTTGTCATACTTGTTCTTCAAGGTCTTCCAAGCCTGCCGAGGGTTCAGATCTGGGTTGCCGTCTCTGATAAGAAACGTTAGTAGTTTAGAGCATGCATTGTCAGGAGGGCAAATGCGTGTTCTTCCTCTATCGCCATGTTGCTCTCTTTTCCGCTGTGGAATTTGCAGGTAGTTGTTTGGTTGGTGGACCAGACACCACACCCCAGAGACCCTTGGCCAGAAACACCATGCGCATGTTAGAACTGAATTCATGATACATGTCACCATAGAAAACCTCCACCTTGAAGTGCTCTGCTAGAGAACCGCTTGCCATGGCTGGCAGCACCAGTAGCAGAGGCAGTTGGCGTTTATAGGTATTTGTCGTATTCTTGATTGAAGACATTGTCTGGCCTCAACCGGCAATCTTTGTCCAAGTTTTGGCTTTCAAATGACACACGTGCTCTGATACCAAATGAAGAAAAAATGGATCATTAAGTGTCTTTGAAAGTTTCTTTTGGTACTCGCACCTGTCACAATGTTTCTTCTCTCAAATAACCAGTTGTCAGACACACCACCACATAGCAACCCAGTAACACAAGAGGGAAGAATATGGTATTGAGAATAACTTGTAAATAGAAGAGAACTAAAAGCATACTAAACTACGGCTGGCTTTTATGCTAGTGCTCGCTCGACTACTCCTCGCTTCCCCTATCTTATTAGCTCCACTTGTGAGCACAAGACCAGTTCACAGGCTGCCATCACGAGCCGGATGTCCCGTAGTGATATGTCATTGGGGTCCGATCACACCAGGTCTGGATATTGTTCTTCGGAACCTCCCCTGGTCCTGGTTTGTACTTCTGATTTATAGCATGGTCGTGTGATGCTGATGTAGATATGTTAAGCCATGTGGATCACTGATTCATCGATCAACAGACTGATATTTGATAATGGTCCAAAATCTGTCCGAATTCTTTGTGTGTGTCGCTTTGGTGTTAGTTGTCGATGATCCACATGAGCACAACTTACTGCTCACCTTGTCTCGGAATCACCACTGAGTAATGTGCATTTTGGTATTGAGCTAATGCCGAGCATCACCATCTACCGATCAAATCACAGGTCCACAGTGGACAGGGCAAGACATGGGATTACCCTCTCTCCTGATCCCAATAGATAGGGTAGAGTAGAGTAGGATAGGCAGGCAGAGGGTCAGGGGAGAGAGTGGCCCCTCTCTCCTGGCCCTCTGACTCGCCCTACTTGTGTTGGGAAAAGAGCCATCTGGCTCAGTTCTAGGGTCATCGACCGCCGGTATCTGGGTGACCATGGGTGATGGCTCCATGCCTTACCCTAGTTACACCCTAGTTGCGCCCTACTTGTGCCCTACTTGCACCCTACGTACGCCCTACTTTTGCCCTAGTTATGCCCTAGTTGCGCCCTTGTTGCATCCTACTTGCGCCCTACTTGCGCCCTACTTGGGCCCTATTTGCGTCTTAGGTGTGCCCTACTTGCGCTCTAGTTGCGCCCTACTTGTGCCCTAGTTGTGACTCAGTTGGGTACTAGCTACGCCCTAGTTGCACACTAGTTACACTCTAGTTGCGCCCTGGTTGCACCCTGGTTGCGCTCTAGTTGTGCTCGAGTTACACCTTACTTGTACCCGTCTTGCGCTTTGGTTCCGCCCTTCTTGTGCCCTACTTGCATCTGACTTGCATCCTAGTTCTACTCTAGTTGCGCCTCAGTTTAGTACTAGCTACACTGTACTGGTGCCCTAGTTGCTCCCTGGTTGTGCTTTAGTTGTGCCATACTTGCGCCCTAGTTCCGCCCTAGTTGCACCCTAGTTGTGCCCCACTTGCGACCTAGTTGCACCCTAGTTGCACCCTAGATGTACCCTAGTTACACCCTACTTGCACCCTACTTGTGCCCTACTTGTGCCCTACTTACAGGCTTGTTGCACCCCAGTTGCACCTTGATTGTGCCCTAGTTTGACCCTCCTTGCGGCCTACTTGCGCCCTGGTTGTGTCCTACTTGCGCCCTATCTCCGCCCTACTTGCACACTAGTTGCGTTTTACTTGTGCCCTAGTCGGGCCCTAGTTGCGCCCCAGTTGGACACTAGCTACGCCCTAGCTGCGTCTTAATGGTGCCCTAGTTGTGCCCTAGTTGCACCCTAGTTGCACCATACTTGCACCCTAGTTGCACCATACTTACACCCTAGTTGCACCATACTTGCACCCTAGTTGCACCCTAGTTGTGCCCAAGTTGCGTCCTAGTTACTCCTCAATTGGGCACTATCTACGCCCTACTTCTAGCCTAGTTACGCCCTAGTTGAGCCCTAGTTGTGCCCTAGTGTCACCCTAGTTAACCCCTAGTTGCGTCCTAGTTGCGTCCTAGTTCCGGCCTTCTTGCATCCTACTTGTGCCCTACTTGCGCCCTAGTTACGTCCTAGTTGCGCCCTAGTTGTGTCCTACGTGTGCCCTACTCGCGCCCTAGTTGTGCCCTAATTGTACCTCACCTAGGCACTAGCTACACCCTAGCTGAGCCCTTGTTGTACCTAACTTGGGCACTAGCTACACCCCAGTTGCACCCTAGTTGCGCCCTTCTTGCATCCTACTTTTACTCTACTTGCGCCCTGCTTACGACCTAGTTGCGCCCTAGTAGTACCCTAGTTGCACCCTTCTTGGGTCCTACTTGCGGTCTCGTTACATCCTAGTTGCGCCCTAGTTGCATCCTACTTGCGTCTTAGTTGCCCGCTCGTTGCGTCCTTGTTCTGCCCTAGTTGCGCCTCAGTTGGGCATTAGCTACACCATAGTTGTGCTCAATTTGTGGCCTCAATGTGCCCTACTTGCGCCCTAGTTATGTCCTAGTTGCGCCCTAGTTGCGCCCTAATTGCATCCTACTTTCTGCCTAGCTATATCGTAGTTGCGCCCTAGTTACACCCTAGTTGCGCCCTGCTTGTGTCCTACTTGGGCCCTAGGTGTACTCTAGTTGCGCCCTAGTTACGCCCTACTTGTGTCCTACTTGCGTCCTAGTTGCACCTTAGGTGTACCCTAGTTGTGCCCTACTTGCACCTTAGTTGGGTTCTAGCTACGCCCTACTTGCACCTTACTTGCGCCCTACTTGCGCCCTACTTGCGCCCTTGTTGTGTCGTAAAAGCGCCCTAGTTGCACCTTAGTTGTACGCTACACACGCCTTAGTTGCCACCTACTCGCACCCTATTTGCACCCTACTTGCGCCCTACTTGCGCCCTGGTTGTGTCCTACTTGCGCCCTATCTCCGCCCTACTTGCACCTTACTTGCGCCCTACTTGCGCCCTACTTGCGCCCTTGTTGTGTCGTAAAAGCGCCCTAGTTGCACCTTAGTTGTACGCTACACACGCCTTAGTTGTGTCTTACTCGCACCCTATTTGCACCCTACTTGCGCCCTGGTTGTGCAGTAGTTGCGCCCTTCTTCCACCCTAGTTGCACCCTACTTGCACCCTAGTTACGCCCTACTTGCGCCATTCTTACGCCGTACTTGGGCCCTACTTGCGCCCTAGTTATGGTCTAATTGTGCCTTATTTGTGTCCTAGATGCACCCTAGTTACGCCCTTTGTGCGCTACTTGCGTCTTAGTTGGGCACTAGCTACGCCCTTGTCTTGCCCTTATTACCCACTAGTTACACCCTAGTTGCGCCCTAGTTGCGTCCTAGTTACCCTCTACTTGTGCCCTAGTTACGTCCTACTTGCGCCTTAGTTGTGCCCGACTTGTGCCCTAGTTGTGCCCTAGATGTGCCTCAATCGGACACTAGCTACGTCCCAATTGCGCTCTAGTTGTGTCCTTGTTGCACCCTAGTTGCGCCCTAGATGCGCTCTAGTTGCGTCCTACTTGCGATCTACTTCCACTCTAGTTGCACCCTACTTGCACCGTTGTTTTGCCCTAGTTGCACCCTAGTTGCGTCTCTGTTGGGCACTAGCTACACCCTAGTTGTGTTCTATTTGCACCCTAGTTGCGTCCTACTTGGGCCCTAGTTTTGGCCTATGTACGCCCTAGTTGCGTCCTACTTGTGTCCTAGTTGCGCCCTAGTTGTGCCCTAGTTGCGACTACGCTCGGCACTAGGTACGCCGTAGTTACGCCCTAGATGCGCCCTAGATGCGCCTTAGTTGCACCCTTCTTGTGCCCTACTTGCGTCCTATTTGCATGCATGTTATACCCTAGTTGCGCCCTAGTTGCACCTTGCTTGAGTCCTTTTTGCGCCCTAGTTGCAATCTAGTTGCGCCCTAGTTGTGCCCTAGTTACGCCCTTCTTGCACCCTAGTTACATCCTAGTTGTGTCCTACTTGTGCCCTAATTGCTTCCTACTTGTGTCCTATTTGCGCCGAAGTTGCGCCCTACTTGCACCCTATTTGTGCCCTAGTTGCACCTCAGTTGGACACTACCTATGCCCTAGTTGCGTCCTAGTTTCACCCTAGTTGCGCCCTAGTTACACCTTACTTGCACCCTAGTTGCGTCCTAGTTTCACCCTAGTTATGTCCTAGCTGCTTCCTAGTTGCGTCCTAGTTGTGCCTCAGTTGGGCACTAGCAACACCCTAGTTGCGCCCTAGTTACAAGCTAGGTGTATCCTAGTTGCATCCTAGTTGTGCCTTTCTTGCGTCCTACTTGTGCCCTAGTTGTGCACTTGTTGCGCCCTAGTTCCGCCCTAGTTGCGCCATAGTTATGCCCTAGTTGCACCCTAGTTGCGCCTTACATGGTCCCTACTTGCACCGTACTTACGTCCTAGCTGTGCCCTGGTTGCGTCCAATTTACACCATAGTTGCATCTCAGTTCGGCACTATCTACGCCCGAGTTGCGCCCTAGTTGCGCCCTAGTTGCGCCCTAGTTGCCCAAGCTTGTGCCCTACATGTGCCCTAGTTGCATCCTAGTTATGCCCTAGTTACGTCCTACTTGCATCGTAGTGCCCTAATTGCGTCCTACTTGCGCCCTATTTGCGTCCTAGTTACACCCTACTTACGTCCTACTTAGGCCCTACTTGCACCCTAGTTGCTCCCTAGTTGCGCCCTACTTGCGCCTCAGTTAGGCACTACCTACGCCCTAGTTGCGCCTAGTTGTGCCCTAGTTCTGCCCTAGTTTCACCCTACTCACACCGTACCTACACCCAGTAGCACCCTAGTTGCGCCCAAGTTATACCCTAGTTGCGCCCTAGTTGCTTCCAAGTTGCGCTTTAGTTGGGCACTAGCTCCACCCTAGTTGCGCCCTACTTGCACCCAAGTTACGCCCTAGTTGTGCCTCAGTTGGGCACTAGTTACAACCTTCTTGCGTCATAGCTACGCCCTAGTTGGGACCTAGTTGCGCCCTTGTTGTGCCCTAGTTGCACCATACTTGCGCCCTACTTACGCCCTAGTTACACCCTAGTTGCGCCCTAGTTGTGCCCCAGTTGCACCCTAGGTGTGCCTTACTTGCGACCTAGTTGCGTCCTACCTACGCCTTAGTTGCAACCTAGTTGCGCCCTAGTTGCGTCTCAATTGGGCAGTACATACACCCTAGTTGTGCCCTAGTTGCATCCTAGTTATTCCCTAGTTGCACCCTAGTTGCATCCTACTTGCGCCCTACTTGCACCATAGATACGCCCTAGTTCCACCCTAGTTGTATCCTAGTTGTGCCCTAACAGCGCCACAGTTGGGTCCTAGTTGTGCCTCAGTTGGACACTAGCTAAGTCCTAGGTGCACCCTAGTTACACCCTAGTTGCGCCCTAGTTGCGTCCTTGTTGCGTCCTACATGCGCCCCTCTTGCGTCCTAGTTGTGTCCTACTTATGCCCTAGATGCGTCATACTTGCGTCCTAGTTGCGTCCTAGTTGCGTCTCAGTTGTGCAATAGCTATGTCCTAGTTGCGCCCTAATTACGCTTTGTCTGAGTATTGGAGTGACATGCAAAGCAACAATAGGAGCAGGGACAAGTAGAGCGATTTGACAGACATTGATCTGCTCATGTAAGCAAGTAGCAGTGCAATGAGTTGGTTGCAAGAAGCGCATAGCGAAGCTCTAAACGGAGGTGAAGGGGGGTGGGTGTTGGGGGGGTAGAAATTTGTACCCACCACGGGTGGCGGGATAATCGACCACCAGTGATCCGAGTTCAGCTCCAACGACCCCCAAACACACCACGGCCATAAAGGAAGCAACCAGAAGACTCTCCTTGACTAGGGTGAACTTCTCCTTCATTTTTGGGTGAGGAAAGGTACTTCGACGGGTCATCGTCGAAGCGCCTCCCGTTGCCTAGCGTCGAAGGCAAGGTGGGCGGCTCCACCAAGGGTTACTTCGATTGCCGTAGCAGGGGCTCTCCTGCTCCAATTTGGCTGTGCTTGGATGCGCTGGAAAGCTTCGATCACAGGCTATAAGGATCTGATGTAATCTCACTACGAAAAGTAACAAAAACGTGTTTTCATTCAGATCTACTGAATGTGACGTGTTCTGTCCACTCACATGTGTGATCCTTGTGTTCCACGCTCTTCACCATTGGCATCCATTGGTTGGCCAAACACTGGTAGTGTGTATCAGTGAGAGCTAGGAATCCTTGAGGGTGATTCCACACCCACTAGAGCCAACGGTTCAGACGAGGGGCATTGAGCTGCTACTGTTGTTGTTCCTCTTGGAGAGCCGGAGGGTCAGCCATCAGATGAGGAATAAGAGGTGGAATCAAACCATCATGTTCATCTGGTTCAAGGTCCACTTGCACCTTCTGAAATCAGAAGGAGGGTCAGCAAGGGGTATCGTGTTCCAGGTTGGCTTGGGAAGCACAACATGAGCTGTAGACCCGGGGCGATAATGTTCATCAAATCTCACACTATGGCCGCAAAAGACTGTTTTGATGATGGGATCATAGAGACGATATGCCTGTCCTACTGCTTTGCAGACAACCAAGAGGCCCTTGCGATAGTGGGTAGAAAGCTTGTCCCTACAAAATGGGTGAACCCAAGTAAAGCTTGTACATCCAAAGACACGGAGAAAGCTGACATCTAGACGATGTCCAGAGTAGGCTTTGTAGGGCAAGATCCAGTGTGGAAGCTGGCGGCACGAGACGAGGTTGGAGAAGTGTGTAGTTGTGTTTTTTGCTTCAGCCCAGAATGAAGGTGGAAGGTGGGCATCATGAAGCATAATGGATCCACAGTGGATTCCTGGCGAATGTCCTTGGCTTTGCATAAAGCGCTAAGGGACTGGTTGGATAATTCAGTGCCATTGTCGGATCTTAAGCACTTGATGGTGAGGCCATTTTCATTTTCAACCATCTTTGTCCAGGCAATGATAACATTTGCAGCTTCAGACTTGTGACGTAGAAACTGCACCCATGTGAAGTGAGTCTGGTCATTGATAAGGACAAGGAAACATCGCTTCCCAGGCAAGGATTGCGTTCAGATCTGACAGAGATCCACGTGAATGAGTTTGAGTTTCTGTGTCGTCCACTCTGTAGGATGATTTGGAAAGGAGTCCTGAGACTGTGAGCGTGCAAGTCATCGTTCACAAACTCTGTCAGTTTCTAGAGCAGTGATATAGTTGGATAGGTTGTGGGCCAGTCGCTTTTGTACCATGCGAACTAGGGTACTATAGCAAGTGTGCCCCAATTTGCGATGCCATAATTCACTCTAAGTCCAAGTGTGAGATGGGACATCAATCTATGTCTCTACATCCGATGCTACAGTAAAGATGAATTTTGGTTCTGAAAGATCGGCTGCACTGTCAAGTGTATGGAGGATTGTAGGATTTCATTTCTGCTTGGCAGCAGCAGTAAGATCTTCTGACAAGGTAAAGATTTGTCAGCTCATGTCAAGGTCGAATATCACTTTGAAACATTTGTCCTTGAGTTTGGGAATAAAGAGTAAGTTTGCTGAACGTTCTGGGACATAAAGCACATCCTCCAAGAGACGAAAGACAGGTTTTCCTTCCAGCATGATAGTGATGCAAAGAAACTAGTGCATGTTGCAGGTATTATCCTGCCATCTCCCATTCGAACAACTTTGGGAGGCTGTAATGGCTTGAATGTTGTAAACCAGGTCTTGTTGCGGGTCATATGTCTGGTGCATCCAGAGTCAAGAATCCATGTTAGTATCCCAACGGCCATTAAGAAAGCACTCTCAATGGAGCAAAAGACCAGTTCTTCCATGGCCACCTTCTCCAAAGGTTTAACCTTTGTGTTGTCTTGAGTTGTGTCGGGTTGATACGGACATTCAAGGTGACGATCATCTTGCTCCAAGCCTACTGCCATACCTGGTGACTGTGGACAGAATAGTTGTGATGCTGATGAGGAGCTCTTGGTGTCTTTAGCCATCATTGCCTGCTTGGCCCTAGGCTTGAACCTTGCTCGCTTTTGACGGAACCTGTTGATGTGGCTGAGTTCACCACTGTTCTAGCATTTTGTGTTGGCAAATGCTTTGGTTCTAAGAGAACCAAATGGTCCTTGATTCTGTTGATGTTTTCTGGATGGTGATACAACATTGTGTGGATTTGTCACTGGATGATTCATAGAGGCAAGACGTCCTTATCCATATCCAAGAGGCCCAGAGTTGAACTTTTTGGGTCCTCCGTTTTGAAATATTATGTACAGAGCTGAATCACCTAAGCCAATTTCTCTATTGAATTTTTCTTCTACTCTCAACATGGAGCCACACACGCGTTCAAGGGTTAATACAAATGATGGTACTCGGACAGGTGTTGTTGCTTGGGGAACAACCTGGTTTCCTTGAGCCCCTCCCTATTGGCCTCCTACGCCATTTGGCTTCTGAAGAAGTTGAAGTCTGAGTTCATGTTGTTGTAGTACCTGTGCTTGTTCTTGGATATAATTGTCAACGGCCAGTCCCTGCTCCTATGAGACCAGCAGTTGTTTGCCTGTGTGGTTGAAATGCTTGGGAAGACTTCCAAGACATTTTTGTACAACTTGGGCCTCCAAAATGATGTGTCCCATGACACCAATATGTTCCACCTGTGCCTTGAGATAAGACACATGGTCGTCGAGTTTTGTTTCGGCCTCCATCTTTAGGGAATAGAACTTGTTGATGAGGGCCATTTTTTCTTGTTAGTCGACTTTGTCATATCTGTTCTTTAAGGTCTTCCAAGCATGCCGAGGGTTCTGATTTAGGTTTCCGTCTATGATAAGAAATGTTAGTAGTCCTAAGACTAGCATTGCAAGGAGGGCAAATGCCTGTTCTTCCTCTGTCGCCATGTTGCTCTCTTTTGCGCAGTGACATTTGCAGGTAGTTGTCGGTTGGTGGATCAGACACCACACCCCAGAGACCCTTGGCCAAAAACACCATGAGCATGTTAGAACTGAATTCATGATACTTGTCGCCATTGAAACCCTCCACCTTGAATTGCTCAGCTACAATTCCGCTTGCCATGGCTGGCAGCACCAGTAGCAGAAGCAGTTGGCGTTTATAGTTGTTTGTTGTCTTCTTGATGCAAGACATTGTCTGGCCTCAACCAGCGATCTTCGTCCAAGTTTGGCTTTCAAATGATACACCTCCTCCGATACCAAATGAGGAAAAAATGGATCGTTAAGTGTCCTTGATATTTTCTTTTGTTAGTCGCACCAGTCACAGTTTTTCTTCTGTCAAATAACCAGTTGTCAGAGACACTGCCACAAAGCAACCCAATGACAAAAGAGGGCAGAATATGGTCTTCAGAATAACTCATAAACAAAAGAGAACTGAAAGCATTTTAAACTACGGCTGGCTTTTATGCTAGTGCTTGCTCACCTACTCCTCGCTTCGCTTATCTTATTCTCTCCACTAGTTAGCATAGGACCAGTCCGCAGGATGCCGTCTCGAGCCGGCTGTCCCATACTGATATGTCATTGGGGTGCAATCATTCCAGGTCTTGATATTGTCCTTCACAACCTACCCTGATCCTGACTTGTACTTGTCATTTGTAGCTTGGTCATGTGATGGTGATGTGAATATGTTGAGCCATGTGGATTGTTGATTAATAAATCAGCAGATTGATATTTGACAATGGTCCAGGGGTTGTCCGAAGTCCGCGTGTGTGTTGCTTTGGTGCTACCTCTTGATGATCCACATCAGCACACCTCACTCATCGCCTCGTCTTGGAACCAGTGCTCAGTAATGTCCATTTTGGTACTAAGCTAATACCAAGCATCAGCATATAACTATTGGATCACAGGTACACAGTGGGCAGGGCGAGGCGTGGGATAACCCTCTCTCTTTATCGCAATAGATAGGGTATAGTAGAGTAGGACAGGCAGGCAGAAGGTTAGGGAAGAGAGTGGCGCCCCTCTCCTATCCCTTTACCTCTCTCTACTTGCACTTTAATTGTGCTATAGTTGCGTCCTAATTGCACCCTACTTGAACCCTATTTGCGCCCTGGTTGCGACCTAGTTGCGCTCTAGTTGCATGCGACTGGCTCCCTAGTTGCACCCTATTTGACCCTTAGTTGGGTCTTATCTATGCCGTAATTACGCCCTAGTTGTACCCTAGTTGCGCCCAAGTTAAGCACTAATTGTGCCCTAGTTGCGCCCTAGTTGCGTCCTTGTACCCTTCTTGCATCCTACTTGAGGACTACTTGCGCCCTACTTGCACCCTACTTGCGCCCTACTTGCGCCCTACTTGCGCCCTACTTGTGCCCTAATTGTGCCCTTGTTGTGGCCTAGTTGCGCCCTAGTTATGCCCTAGTTACCCGTCAGTTGGGCGCTAGCTATGCCCTAGTTGTTCCCTAGTTGAGTCCTAGTTGCACCCTAGTTGGGAGCTAGATGCGCCCTAGTTGCACCCTACTTGCGTCCCACTTGCACCCTACTTGTTCCCTAGTTGCGCCCTAGTTGCACCCTACTTGCGTCCTACTTGTGCCCTAATTGTGCCCTACTTGCGCCCTAGTTACACCCTACTTGCGCCCTACTTGTGCCCTAATTGTGCCCTTGTCGTGGCCTAGTTGCGCCCTAGTTATGCCCTAGTTACCCGTCAGTTGGGCGCTAGCTATGCCCTAGTTGTTCCCTAGTTGAGTCCTAGTTGCACCCTAGTTGGGAGCTAGATGCGCCCTAGTTGCACCCTACTTGCGTCCCACTTGCACCCTACTTGTTCCCTAGTTGCGCCCTAGTTGCACCCTTGATGCGCCCTAGTTGCACCCTAGTTACATCCTAGTTGCGCCCCACTTGCATTCAACTTGTACCTTATATGCGCCCTAGTTTTGCCCTAGTTGTGCCCTAGTTGCGCCCTAGTTACACCCTACTTGCGCCCTACTTGTACCCTACTTCGGCTCTATTTGCGTCTTAGTTGTGCCCTGCTTACACCCTAGTTGCGCCATACTTGCAGCCTAGTTGCGCCTCAGCTGGGCACTAGCTACGCCCTAGTGGCACACTAGTTACACTCTAGTTGCGCCCTAGTTACACCCTAGTTGCGTCCTAGTTGTGCCCTAGTTACACCTTATTAGTGCCCTTCGTGCGCCTTGGTTGCACCCTCCTTGCGGCCTATTTGCATCCGACTTGCATCCTAGTTGTACCTTAGTTGCGCCTCAGTTGGGTACTAGGTACGCCCTACTGGTGCCCTAGTTCCACCCTTGTTGTGCTTTAGTTTTGCCCTAGTTGCATCCTAGTTGCGCCCTACTTATGCCCTATTTGCGCCGTAGTTTCGCCTTAGTTCTACCCTAGTTATGCCCTAATTACGCCATAGTTGGAGCCTAATTCTCCCCTAGATGCACCTTAGCTACACCCTACTTACACCCTACTTGTGCCCTACTTGTGTCCTACTTGCGGCCTACTTGCGCCCCAGTTGTACCCTAATTCTGCCCTAGTTGGACCCTACTTGCGGCCTACTTGCGCCCAGGTTGCGTCCTACTTGCACCCTAGCTCCGCCCTACTTGCACATTAGTTGCCTCGTACTTGCATCCTAGTTGGGCCCTAGTTGCGCCCTAGTTGCGCCTCAGTTGGACACTAGCTATGCCCTTCTTGTATCCTAGTTGCGCCATAGTTGTACCCTAGTTACACCATACTTGCACCCTAGTTGCACCCCAGTACCGCCCTAGATGCGTCCTTGTTGTTCCTCAGTTGGGCACTATCTACGCCCTACTTCTGCTCTAGTTGCACCCTAGTTGCACCCTAGTTGTGCCCTAGGTGTACCCTAGTTGCGCCCTACTTACGTCCTACTTGCGTCCTAGTTGCTTCATTTTTTTGCCCTACTTGTGTCCTAGTTCCGCCCTAATTACGTCCTTCTTGTATCCTACTTGTGCCCTACATGCGTCCTAGTTGCGTCCTAGTTACACCCTAGTTGTGCCCTACTTGTGTCCTAGTTGTAGCCTAGTTGTACCTCACCTGGGCACTAGCTACGCCGTACCTGAGCCCTTGTTGTACCTCACTTGGTCACTAGCTACACCCCAGTTGCACCCTAGTTGAGCCTTTTTGCACCTTACTTTTGCTCTACTTGCGCCTTACTTACGCCCTAGTTGCCCTTATAGTGACCTAGTTGTACCTTACTTGCATTCTACTTGCGCCCTATTTACGCCCTAGTTGCGCCCTAGTTGTGCCCTAAGTGCATCCTACTTGCGTCTTAGTTGCACCCTCCTTGCGTCCTAGTTGTGCCCTAGTTGCGTCTCAGTTGCGCATTAGCTACACCCTAGTTGTGCTCTATTTACAGCGTAAACGTGCCCTACTTGTGCCCTAGTTGTGTAATAGTTGTCCCTAGTTGCGAGGTATGGTTAATCGGGGTATTTTTGTACACCGTTAGATCATTGTATAGGTACCTACGTCAGAAGGTAGTTTCCTAGAAGATTACGAGGGTTCTAACAGTTCTTGGCATATAAGACCATTCTAGGTCTGCTAAGAATGTCTAAACACACCTACTCCGCGTACATCTATTTACGTAACAACTACATCTGCAACCTTGTCCATTTCACACATACTAGTACATTTATGTTTCCGATATCTTCTCGATCGGATGAGCCCCTCCTCCCCCCCGGATTGCATATGGTGAGTGTATGAGGGAGTATATGTGGTGGCAATCGCGAGACGTATCCTAGTGTACATCTCACAAATTCTGGGAAATCCTCTCATAAGAGTTCATTAGTATTCCCCCGCCCCCCAGCATACACCGCCTCATACACTCACCTCATACACTTTCCTATATTGGGGGAGGGGGAGGACGAATTCGTCGACATCGCTCGATCCAACCCCCCCCCTCCCAGATTGCATGTGGCAAGTGTATGAGGGAGAGTACGTTGTAGAAGTCACAAGACGTACACTAGTGTACGTCTCAGGACTTCCAAGAAACTCTCTCAAAAGAGTTCATTGGTGTATTTTTTTCATATCCCCCCCCAGATATAGCGCCTCATACACGCCTCATACACTTTCCCGTATTGAAGGAGGGGAGACGGATTCGTCAACGTTGCTCAGTCCATCCCCCTCCACTCCCCTGGATTGTATATATTGAGTGTAAAGGTGAGTCTATGTGGTGGAAGTCGCAAGGTGTACATGTGAGAAGAATGTAAGCTAATGAGCTAGGATGACGGAAGCTGAAGCAAGCAGAAGCACAAAAACATGTGGAAGCAAGTTGGCAGAGTGAGTGGAGCAGAAAGGTGAGGGAGACCACAAGGAGTTAGTCACAGGAACCCGAGAGAGGCGAGATACCGCAATGACAAGGTAGACAGAGGGTAGGGAGTCAGCACGGAAGGCGAAGCTAGGTAAGTGATGCCCCAGGAGTGAGCAAAGAGTCGCGAGTAACGAAGCAAATAGAGAGTTGGGATTGGTAGGCCAATGCGGTGGGAGCGAGAGATGGGCAAAGCGAGAACACGGCGGCAAAAGATGCGAAACCAAAGGGAACACGATGAACAGAGCTCATGCGGTTAAACCTAGGAGGGAATGAAGATCCTCCTTATATCAGGACAAATAACAAGCAACGACTTCTTGTGCACTAGCCAGGCGTGCTTGCGGCCGGACCGCATATTAGTGGATGACTCAGTAACGTGCCATTGGTCTGTCATCACCGTCAACGGTTTGTGTAGGATAAGAATGAGGGAGTTCACAGCAAGAATGAACCGTTATTAAGAGTGGTCGGATCTTTCGAGGGGGAGGAACCCAGGTGCTCCTGGGGAATGAACCCCTTGATTGTCCTGCCTTGACAAAGGCACAATTTTGACACCCCCCTTGANCAAAAGATGCGAAACCAAAGGGAACACGATGAACAGAGCTCATGCGGTTAAACCTAGGAGGGAATGAAGATCCTCCTTATATCAGGACAAATAACAAGCAACGACTTCTTGTGCACTAGCCAGGCGTGCTTGCGGCCGGACCGCATATTAGTGGATGACTCAGTAACGTGCCATTGGTCTGTCATCACCGTCAACGGTTTGTGTAGGATAAGAATGAGGGAGTTCACAACAAGAATGAACCGTTGTTAAGTGTGGTCGGATTTTTTCAAGGGGGAGGAACCCAGGTGCTCCTGGGGAATGAACCCGTTGGTTGTCCTGCCTTGACAAAGGCACAATTTTGACACCCCCCTTGAATCTGTCAATGCACTGAGTTAAGAGGGCTCAACCCCAGAATACAGGGTGGCAAATATAAAGTTCCAGCTTCTCTTGTTGTATCCCTAGCATTTTAACGACACTCCATAGTGGTTGATCAGGCCTTGCCACATGAGGAATAGGTTGCGATCATGCTTGGCCAAGAGAAAGTGGAGCTGAGGATTTACGAGCATACAAAATCCACGCCTGAGTTCAGTGTTGAAGAGATTGCGTTGGGCATGGAACTCGGCATGAGTGTAGTGTTCTCCAAAGTAGAGTGGTCCTCTTTTTGTAGAAAATCTGCTGCCATTCATCAACATTGGTCGATGTGACGTCAGCCTCTTCGTTGTGGGAGAAATTATAGGAGGGGAATGTCTGGCAGAGTTGGAAAGGTGACCACATGAAAGGTATGAAGGTAGTAGGGGCGTCCAACCCACTCATACCCCAGCAGCGAGTACCATTGCTGAGGTGCAATCCGAGATTGCTGTTCAAGGAAGTGGTAGACAGGAGCGAGGCACGTTTTTGGTACGCTCGAGATGGCAGCGAGGGTGGCATAGTAGTCCTTATGGTGATTTTGGTGGCTGTGAAGATGATCATACTTTCCAAGGAGTAGCCTAGCTACTGCATGCTCATTGATGTGGATGTTGCGGGCACTGGCGATAACATTGTCTGACCAAGTGAGGATGTTACAGGCGTCACATGCAAGGGCGGAAAAATCATTCCATGCGGCGGAGAGCTTGTTCATGATGTCAGGGATCATTGATGATGTGTCGTAGGTAGAGGACAAAAGTTGTCGATGTTTGTGATGATGATTCTTCCGCCAATTCCGATGGTTGGACGCAGGGATGGGGTCTCGTGCAAAGTTTTGGCTTTGACGCAAGTCATCGCGAAGTAGGCAATGCGATCGAACAAATCCTTGTATCGAGGGAAGAGCAATACATAAGCAGATTAACTGATGATGACTGAGTGGGCGCAGGGGCGGAACCACGTGCGCTGTAAAGTAGGGGAATAGGATGCAATGAGGGGAAGGCGATGGCCAAGCGTCGCAAGAAATCTGCTGTCAGCGTGGATGCAGGCTGCTACAGAGCAGGCAGTTAGCTCGTACAGGTCCTTGTGCTTGCCACGGATGCTGATGATATGGGGGAGGAAACTGATGATGACAGAGTGGGCGCAGGGGCGAGCCACATGCGCCATAGGAAGCTTCACCGTATGTGCGGGTCGTCGTGCAACGGGCAACGCGACCGGGCAGAACCTTGTTCTGAGCCGAAGAACGATCCGAAAGAGGAAGGAAGTGGAGATGGCCGAAGACTGGGCACAGGGGCAAAACCACGTGCGCTGCAAAGCTATGCACATGATGATGAAGAGGAGGCGCC
>SZWC01002187.1:193203-229078 GCA_023375785.1 Penium margaritaceum
CCCCCCCCATTGTTCATGGTGAGTGTATGAGAGAGTGTATGTGGTGGAAGTCGCGAAACGTACACTAGTGTACGTCTCGCGACTTCCAGGAAACTCTCTCACAAGAGTTCATTAGTGTTTCTTTACCCCCACATACACCACCTCATACACTTACCTCATACACTTTCCCGTTTAGGGGAGGGTGACTGATCCACCGACATCGCTCGGTCCATGCCTTCCCCCCGCATTGTATATGATGAGTGTATGAGTGAGTGTATGTGGTCGAAGTCATGAAACGTACACTAGTGTACGTCTTGCGACTTCTGAGAAACTCTCTCACAAGAGTTCATTAGTGTATCTTTTTTGTACCCTCCCACATACACCACTTCGTAGACTCACCTCGTACACTTTCCCATATTGGTGATGGGAGGAGACTGATCCGTCGACATCGCTCCATCCATCCCCCCCCCCCGGGGTTGTATACAGTGAGTGTATGAGTGAGTGTATGTGGTGGAAGTCACAAAACGTACACTAGTGTACGTCTTGCAACATCCGGGAAACTCTCTCACGAGAGTACACTAGTGTATATTCCGTATAGGACATCGATCAAAAAGACCCTCCCGGCCCAGACAACTCTATTTATGGTGCGCAAAGACAACTGGACGATAGGCAACTAGATGTTGAACAAAAATAACAACCTAGGAAAGTAGGTCCATGTTAGGTCACTTAATATTCCACCATATATTTTAATACATAAAACAAAAGGTTTGAAACATAGTTGTTCATAGAAATAGACAACTGTTGAAGGGAAACGTCTCTCAATGTTCATACGGTGTCCACGTAGCATGTACACTGTAAAATGAGTGAAAAATTCACAGGTGATTAGTCATGAATGCCTGCGTGTGTCCTACGTGGGTCCTAGGTGTTGGAAGAAGAGCCATCCGGCTCCTTTCCCAACACCTAGTTCCTCAGTTTCAGGTCCACGGGAGAAAGTTCTAGGTGCCTGCTCCCGATCGTCAATCCAACTTCACCATTGGAAAGATCATTTGGCACAATGTCTACGGTTCAAGTTTCAGGCCGATCCAACGGTTGGATTGGGAGGTATAAATGTTCGAAGTTTTCGGGGTCATCGATTGCCGATATCTGGGTGACCATGGGCGATGGCTCCATGCCTTAAACTGTTAAAAGAAAAAGGCAAGAAACCCAGGGTCAAAAACCTGATGGGAAAGATATCCAAAAATGTCTTGGATTTCTGGGTTGCCTTGTCAAACTGTGCTGAATAGGAAAAAGGTACCTCTCCTTGCTTTTAAGGCGAGGTGAGATCCTTGTGTGCTAGCCATGGACACATGGCGATTCTCCATGGGATTGTGGGTTATGTGACCACAGGGATTCTGCCATAAGGGCATTTTCTAGCTCTCTAGGTTGTGTGTGAGTGGTCAGCCTCATTGCTATGCTGATTTCCTTCCTTATGTAAGATTATGGACTCTAGTGTCAGAGGTTTAGCCTCCATGGCTAATTGGTGTGGCTTGTGAGAGGGCTAACTTGCCCAGGCTCTAGCTCAACATATTCTCCATCATTTTGAGTGATTCAATAACCATTTGTCAGCCCTAGTGATGCCCTTGCAGTCCCACATGTTTGCTGCTCCAAGGCTCTCTCTCTCCTCCAGATCCAACACTTGGTATCAAAGCCAAGTTCTGCCACTTTCAGTTAGCACAGGGTGTCACTTTGAGAGCGACAGGTTAGGGTAAATCGTCACCAAATTCAATGATGGACCACTGGATCTTCAAGTTCAAAAGACAAGCTTTCTAAAAAACCCAAGATCGCAAAGGTCCGATGGTCGGATTAAGAGTTATGCTCAAAACTAGGTCAACCACAGGTGCACTCTTCTCTCTGAGCAAGACTGTCGCCTTGTGATGACCACAACTCTCTTGTATACTTGTCAAGTTCAAAGAGTAGAACATGCAAATTGAAGTATTTTTCCTAATCTTTCCATTGGTGCCAGATTACATGCATTCCATTGCTACGTTTGGGAGAAACGCCGTTTACAAGCTGGCTGGTGTGAGCTGGAGAAGGAGCAGTAGCATACCCTGTTGTCAAAAGGGCACATGTCTGAAAGTCCCCTGTTGATGACCATCTTCTATGGGTCAATCTGAAAGGTTTGAGCTTTATTTTCCGGTGGTGGGCTTCGTTTTTCCAAATTCCCAGTCTGCTAGCCTCTATTGTCCATTTGTTGTCAGACGGATTTCTAGCGGAAGTAGTAGCAGAAGCAAGGGTAGCGCCACCACTCAAGGGCAGCACTGACCATCACCAAAGCTCAAAATGACAGCAGCAAGCGTGGTAACAGCAGCCCATCCCTTGGAGAGGCTGCAAGTACGCGCCAACTTCACGTTTTGGAAGATCGGTACCCGCCTCCTTTTGGAGGAGAGGGGCTTGTGGGAGGTGGTGAGCAGCCACGAGCGCGCTCTGCCTCAACAGGCAAAAGGCATCACCGCAACGAAGATGGTGGCGGGAAAGACGCCGCAGAAAGGTGTAGTAGATGCTAGTTCATCTACTACTACAGCGGCAGCATATGAGGAGTGGAAGAAGAAGGACAGGCAGGCCTATAGGTTGCTTGTGAACACCATCTCCAACCTGCATCTGTAGTACGTGAGTGACAAGGCTACTGCAAAAAGAGGGTGGGACACATTGTGCAAGAAGTATGAGAGCAAGGATCTTGCATTCCTCGTGCTTTTGGAGGAGAAGATGATGGCGTTGAAAATGTAGGGTGCAGAAGGGATGGAGGCGTACTTGGACAGGGCAAAGCAGCTGGCGAAGTAGCTAAAAGCGGCCGGCAATCCTGTGGAAGACAATCGCTTCGTCCCCCTCCTACTGAGGGGACTCCTAAACAGTTATGACACGGTGTGAGAGACGCTGGAGTGTCAGCCGACTCTTGACTTGGACTTCATTTGCACGCACGTGGTGAGGGTAGAACTGGGTTGCAATGCAGCAAAGCGCAATGGCAGCCACAGCAACAGTGAAGCAGTCTTCATGGCCATGGGCTCACGCAACCAACAGCAGCAGCAGTCTTAGCAACAGAGAGGTAATAAGAAAGGCAAGTGCCACTATTTCTAGAATAAGGGCACTACAAGAAAGAGTACTTCAAGTTCAAGAGGGACCAGAAGGAGTAGCAGTAGCATCAACAGCAAAAGCAGCAATCTCTACAGCAACAGCAGCAGCGGTCACAACAACGTAAGCAATAGTAACAGTAGCGGTAGAACCAGACCGACGTACGCCATTTTGGCAACATGAACGTGGCCAAGGAGGTGCGTGACCGCCTCTTCATGGCAAAGTCTGAAATGTTGCACAAGGAAAAGGCGGATGTGGCATGGTACAATGACTCAGTGTGTACCAAGAGTCTGACGCATCACAAGGAGTGGTTACGTAGCTGCTCTCCGTTCCTCCCCGTTGGATCGCTTTGGGTGATGATCAGGTAGTGTATGCTGAGGGGATGGGGATTGTGGAGATGGGGTTGGATACCCCACGTGGCACACACGTGGGGGTGTTCCCTGGCATGCTATATGTACCTGATGTTGCGTTCGACTTTCTCTTAGTACCCTCTCTTACTAATATAGGACCGCAAGTCGTCTTTGACGACCACTATGGCTACATCTTCGACAAGGTAATAAGAGAGGAGTTCGCCAGGTTGGTGAAGGAAGGCGACATGTACCACCTATTGGAGGCGACCAAGATCCCGTGTGAGCAGAGCCTTGCAACAGTTCTGCAGGCCACATATGGCAAAATCTGGCATGTACGCTACCGCCACATCAGCATGCGCACCTTGCAGCAACTTCAAATAAAGCAGATGGTGTTGACATGCCCACCATCTCTAACTTTGAGCAGCAGTTGTGCATCAGCTGTTTGGAGGGGGTGCAGCATCGTGAGGCATTCTTTAGAACAGGACAATGCGCGAAGGAGGTGCTGGAGCTGGTCCACACAGACTTGTGAGGCCCGATGCAGACCCAGAGCTTTGGAGGCTCTAGGTATTTTCTCACCCTCATTGATGATTTCAGCCGTTACTCTGCGGTGTACTTCCTTCCCTCCAAGGACTAGTGCTTTGACAAGTCCAACGAGTTCAAGGCAATCGTGGAGAACCAAACTAGCAAGAAGATCAATGCTCTGTGCAGCGATGATGCCGGAGAGTACCTGAGGAAAGAGTTTCATGACTACTTCGCAATGGCAGGCATCAAGGCGTAGCGGACTGCGCCATACTCGCCGTAGCAGTACGACGTAATAGCATGCACCAACCACACCATCGTTGAGTTAGCGTGCTCCATGCTGCATGCGGCTTGGCTCACCTACAACTTTTCGGCTGAACCAGTGAGGACTACGTTGTACAGCAAAAACTGTAGTCCTACCAAGGCGTTGGAGCAAATGACACCATACGAGGCGTGGTTGGGCAAGAAGCCGAGCGTGGGTCATCTTTGCGCCTTCAGCAACTTGGCACACGTGCACCTGCCAAAGGAGAAGCGGTAGGAATGGGACGTGAAGAGCACAAACATACTGTTGATCGGTAATGATGTGGCAAGCAAGGCGTATCGTCTCTATGAGAGGGATATTGGCCACGTCAACATCTCCACGGATGTCATTTTCAACGAAAGCAATGTCATCGGCACCGATATCATCTGTGAAGAGGAAGCACAACCAGCAGCTGACGAAGCAATGAGAGGAGACATTCTCCTTGACCCCGTCTCCCCTGATCCTTCCTCTATTGTGACAGTCGGAGAACCACTCTATTCTCCATTTTTTTATGCAGCAGATACAGCAGATACAACAGCCTCATTGGCAGAAGTAGAGGAAGGAGATTCACCATCACGACGAAAAACAATGATGCATGTAGCACCGTGCCAGCTGCCCGCTAACGTCCTAGCACAAGGTCGCAGGTACCTTCTTAAGGTGCACTACAAGCCTGGTGAGCGCGGGCAGTTCTGGATGTTGCAAAAGCTTGAATAGATGAATGTCGCAGTTGTATCAGATGCTCATGAGACAACGTTGTACAAGGAGGCCATGGCTGCACGTGATGCAGCAGATTGGGCACAATCTATGAAGCAAGATATACAGTCGTAGCTCGATAAAGGCACATGTGAGCTGAGGAAGCGTCCACCAAGAGGCAAGGTAATCAAGTGCAACTGGGTATTCAAAAAGATGAGGGGCGCAGATGGAAATCTCAAAAACTACAAGGCACGGCTGGTTGCTAAGGGCTACTCGCAGCTGAAGGCATCGACTATGGGGAAATGTTTGTTCCTGTTGCACAGTTTGCCTTTGTACGCACAATCCTTTCTTATGCAGCAGCTCCAGACTTCGCAATTCACCAAATGGATGTCATGACGGCATTCTTGAAAAATGACTTGGAGGAGGAATGTACATGGAGGAGCTGTGGGGATTCGTCATGGATGGCCAGGAGCACCTGGTTTGCAAGCTTCAGAAGTCGCTGTATGGCCTCAACCAAGCATCGCGTGCTTGGAACCAGAAATTGAATGCGGCGCTCTAGTGCATGGGGTTTGAGCGCGGTTTGTGACTACACCGTCTATCGTTGGCAGCATGGTCATGAGGTGGTCATCATGATCGTCTATGTGGATGACATGCTCCTCCTTTCTAATAGCATGTGAGCAATACAGGAGTTCAAGGAGGCCATGCAAGAGCGCTTTCAGATGTTTGATCTCAGGGAAGCATCATACTTCCTCGGAATCCACATCGCGTGTGACCACAAATTACGCTCTTTCTCGCTCTTGCAGAGCCGCTACATCAAGGATGTCTTAGAGCGGTTCAGCATGGCACAGGCCAAACCCATGGGCACGCCACTAAAGACGTGGCAGTACCTTGTGAGTTTTAATGGAGAAGCGGATGCAACTGAGCGGCGGAAGTACAATAGCGCCATCGGCACTCTCATGTACCTGATGGTGGCAATCAGGCCGGACCTCGCACAAGTTGTGAGTGCTTTGAGCGAGCATATGGCAAACCCCGTACCTGAGCACCAGAAGGCAATGAAGCGGATCTTTTGCTACCTTGGTGGAACTATAACCATCCGCATCACCTACAATGGTAACGACAATAACATCATCGGCTACACAGACATAGGTTGGGATTCAAACCCTGAGGACCACAAGTCCATCTCTGGCGATGTGTTCCTCATGAATGGTGGGGCCATCAGCAGGTGTAGCAAGCGGCAGATGGTTGTGGCTACCTCAAGCTCGGAAGCTAAGTACGTCTCTCTTAGCTTTGAAGCCAAGGAAGTCGTTTGGCTTCAACATCTCATGACGTAGATGAGTGGGAGTACAACAATTCCACTTCCTGTTCGCTTCGACAACCAGAGCAAAATCGCACTCGCCAAGAATCCTGAACACTATGTACGCACCAAGCACATTGACATCTCACATCACTTCATTAGGCACTTGGTGCAGGAGGGTGCTATCAAGGTGGAGTTTACTCCAACCAGCAAGCAGGTCGCTGATTTCTAAACGAAGCGAGTGACTCGTGAGAATCAGCAGTTGTGCATGAAGGCATGTAGACTCAGCCCACTCTGACTGCGGCAAAGTGGGAAATTGTAGGGAAAGGAGCCATCCGTCTCAGTTTTAGGTCCATAGGAGGAAGTTCCAGGAAACTACCACATGCGTGCTCGGATCATTGATCTAATTTCATCATTGGCAAGATCAGGTGGCACAATCTCTGCGCTTCAAGTTACAGGCCGATCCAATGGTCGGATTGGGAGATATGAATTTTCCAGGTTTCCGGGGTCATTGACCGCCAATATCTGGCTGACCATGGGCGATGGCTCCATGCCTTTACACTAGAAAAGGAAAAGGCAAGAGGTTTAGGGTCAAGACCTGATGGGAGAAATATCCAAAAAGGTCCTAGATTCTTCGGTTGCCTTGTCAGAGTGTGTTGACTAGGAAAAAGGTACCTCTTCTTACTGAGGCAAGAGGATCGCACCCTAGTTGCACCCTAGTTGCGCCCTAGTTGCGCCCTAGTTGCGCCCTACTTGCGCCCTAGTAGCACCTTAGTTGTACCCGACTTGTGTTCTAGTTGCCCTCTAGTTACGCCCTAGCTGCTTCCTAGTTGCGCCCTACTTGTGCCTCAGTTGGACACTAGCAACACCCCAGTTGCGCCCTAGTTACAAGTTTGTTGTGCCCTAGTTGCACCCTAGTTGTACCGTTCTTGCACCCTAGTTGCGCCCTAGTTGCGCCCTATTTGTGCCCTGGTTTCGCCCTAGTTGCACCCTAATTATGCCCTAGTTGCAACCTAGTTGTACCTTACTTGCGCCCTACTTGCACCATACTTGCGCCCTAGCTGTGCCTTAGTTACGTCCTAGTTGCACCCTAGTTCAGCACTAGCTACGCCCTAGTTGCTCCCTATTTGCGCCCTAGTTGCCCAAGCTTGTGCCCTACTTGTGCCCTAGTTCCATCCTAGTTGCGCCCTAGTTGCAACGTACTTGCATCCTACTTGTGCCCTAGTTGCGCCCTACTTGCACCCTACTTGCATCCTAGTTGCACCTTACTTACGCCCTACTTGCGCCCTACTTACGCCCTAGTTGCTCCCTAGTTAGGCATTAACAGCGCCTCAGTTGGGGACTACCTACACCCTAGTTGCGCCTAGTTGTGTCGTAGTTGCATCCTAGTTTCACCCTACTCACACCGTACTTGCACCCTAGTTGCGTCCTAGTTACTCCCTAGTTGTACCCTAGTTGCGCCCTAGTTTTGTCCTAGTTGTGCTTCAGTTGGACACTAGCTCCGTGCAAGTTTCGCCCTACTTGCACCATAGTTACGTCCTAGTTGTGCCTCAGTAAGGCAGTAGTTACGCCCTTCTTACGCCCTAGTTACGCCCTAGTTGCGACCTAGTTGTGCCCTAGTTGCGCCCTACTTGCGCCCTAGTTGCATCCTACTTGTGCCCTAGTTACGCCCTTGTTGCACCCTAGTTGCGCCGTAGATGTGCCCCAGTTGCACCCTACTTGCGCCATACTTGCGACCTAGTTACGTCCTACTTACGCCTTTGTTGTACGCTAGTTGCATCATAGTTGAATATCATTTGGGCACTAGATACGCCCTAGTAGCACCCTAGTTACGCCGTAGTTTCATCCTAGTTTTATCCTAGTTGCACCGTAGTTGCGTCCTACTTGTGCCCGACTTGCGCTATAGTTATGCCCTACTTGCACCCTAGTAGTGCCCTAGTTACGCCCTAACTGCGCCTCAGTTGGATCCTAGTTGCACCTTAGTTGGGTACTGGCTAAGCCCTAGTTGCACCCTAGTTACACCCTTATTGTGCCCTAGTTGCTCCCTTGTTGCGCCCTACCTGCACCCCTCTTGCATTCTTCTTGCATCCTAGTTACGCCCTAGATGCGTCCTACTTGCGTCCAAGTTGTGTCCTAGTTGCATCTTGGTTGTGCACTGTATACGCCCTAGTTGCGCCTTAACTATGCTTTGTCAGAGTGACAAGAAGAAGCAACGACATGAGTAGGGCGATTCGACAGACATTTACTTGCTGACGTCAACAAGTAGTAGTGCAAGGAGTTGGTTGAAGGATGCGCGTAGAGAAGTTAAGAACATAGGCAGAGCGATGAGGTAGTTAAGTGAGAAAGAGGGTTGGGGTGAAGGTTGTATGATGGATGGCAAAGGTGAATTGAGCGCGAACTGAGTGAGGGAACGTAAGTGACAGAGCAAAGAGGTGTGAGGAAGAGAACCAAGATTGGATGGGGATGGAAGAGAGCAATGGACAAGAAGAGCGAGGACATGGCGACGAGGCGGTGGAACCAAATGAGAACAGGATGGAGAAGATTGTTATGGGTTAACCTTGAGGAAATGAACATCATCGGTATATATAGCTAGAAGAGGACAAAAGTACTAAGCATCGGCTTCTTTCCGCTAGCCGGACGCGAGCAACAGGTGTCACTTTTTTAGACGATGTCTTGACCGAGAGACCTAACGGACATATGACCGGAGGACCATTGGTCAAGGCAGTTCGTTGTCTGAACCTGACCTATTATTGAGACGTTTTTGATCCTCCCTCTCTTGTCAAAGCTTCATTCTGACACCCCCTTGAAACTTGACAAGAGATTCATTCTTGCTTGGTATTGTGGAGCAGGACTGGTTGATCAGTCATGACGCTCATAGTATTCTATCCCATTAGACAAAATGGGAGATATAGGAGTTCAAGGTTGTTGCTCTATTGTCCTTATCTATGCATCCTCATCAACTGTCATGCGGTCTCTCATGAAGGGTGGTAATTGATTGCCTTGAGGAGGATCAAGGGGATCTGGACGTGGTTCAAGGGGCTGTGCTCCTCTTAGAGTTAGCAGTCCCTCATTTATTGCATTGTCCAAAGAAGAGGTTGATGCCAATGCGCTTCGATGATGTGATGGAATTCCACATTGGTAGTGAGATACATAAGGCCTCGTAGCTGGGTTTGGGCTTCTTCGTATCTACGTCACACTCGCATTCATTTGCGGGCATCCGTGCTCCCTTTGTCTTGGAGGACATGAAGGAGGTTGAATTAATGGATGTCCACACAGGAGACTTCTTCTCAAAGTTGAAGTCACCACCGTGGGAAGTAATGACTTCCATCGACATTGATCCGAAGCCAGTCAATGTTGTGAGTGAGGGAGGTGACTTCATTAAAAATGGCAATGGTTTATTGTCGGGCTGCCATGAGGGATGAAGTGTTGTTTGCAGAGGGTGGACGGCGCTGCCACTACGCTACTCGAAAAGAAAGCTCTGTCATAGATGAATCTCTAAGTCCAGAAGTGGCTTAGGTGTCAATGCAGTGGTGATAGAGTACAGCGAGGAGGACGATGAGGATGGTGAGGTAAATGAGTGATGGAGTGGATACAGGAGCAATATTTTATTTGCCCCAGAGCCAATCGGCCTGGGCGTGGGTCACTGGACAATTGGCAGTTCGATCAAGCCGGTCCTTGTGCTGAGCAGATGACGACAATGATAGCGGAAGGATGGCGGATGAAAGAGAGGGCGCATGGTCTAAACCACATGCTCTACGATGAAAAAGGACAAAGATGCGGCAAGGAGAAGGCGAGAAACAATGCGGCGTGATAAATCTATTGCCGATGTGGGTACAAGCTACTGCAAAGTGGGCAATTAGCTCCTGTAGTTCCTTATGCTGATTACAGATGCACAAGATGCTGGTGATTGCTGATGATGGACAGAGGCGGCACACTCATAAGGTGGGCGCAGGGGGGAGCCAAGCGCGCTACTAGTTACAGAGGAGTGCGATGCGGCAAGGGGAAGACAAGAAGCAACGCACCACGAAAAATCTGCTGTCGGCGTGGGTACAGGCTGCTGCGAAGCAAACAGCTATCTCGTGCAAGTTATTGTGCTGACCATAGATGTTGGAGATGGCTAATGATGGCGGCGGAGGATGATTTGCCTTGGGCAAAGGGACGAACCTCGTGCGTTGCAAAGATGAATTGTTGTGGATGCAAGACACCGCAAGATGGGTCGTTAGACCAGGAGGATTCTTGTGTCGAGGGGAGACTGATGATGATGAAGACGGTGAATCAAGGAAGATGAGATGGATGCAGGGGTGAGATCTCGTGCACTGCTAAATGATGACTAAGGATGATGATGGCACAGCTGATGAAGCTGATGACAAGTGAGGCAAGAAGATGCTATGGGAGGTTGATGGAAGGATGATGTTTTTGGTGAAAGTGAAGATGGGAGGCTGATACTACAGCAAGGTCCTTAGTTGGTAAGAGAGTGACAGCCTGTGACCCAAGTTAGCCCAAGACTGACGGGCAAAAAGACTGGTGGTGTTCGATATTCTGACTATGGGTAGAGCTCTGCTACTACTGAGGACCTAGAAGGGCAAAGTGAGAAGGTAACTCAAGAAGATGATGTAGGGCGGAGGATGAGAGGAAAGCGGATGATGAAGATGATGCTGACAATGCTGATGGAGTAGATTGTGACCGATGCAATGTTTGGAAGAGGATAGGAGGGAGAAGGCGCTACGGGGAGCAGATGTAGTGAAGAAGGCGACGCAATACGAGAAGTAGTCAGAAAACTTGAGTGAAGAGCAAACAGGCAAAATTGAGCATGGCGGTGGTTCATGCAGGGTAGAGAAGACATGTAGAGAAGCGAGGAAGAGCAATATGAATCTTCGACGAAGGTGGCGATAGAGGGCGACTCAAGAGCTTGTTGCAGTTGCTAGTTGCAAGAAGGTCGGGAAGTTGCTGGATGTTGCCACTAGCGTAGAGATGAAGGGATTGGTCACAACAGTGAAGAGGTCACCACAACTTGAGAGTCAGTTGAGTTGACACTGCTGACGTGAACTATTGATGAAGCAAACAGATGCAAAGTGGCAAAGGTGTGGAAGTGAGGGCATGGTCAGGAGGAACCAAGCTGTGTCACCTAATGCTCCAGAGCCATGTCAGATTAATTGAGTGAGTTGCAGTAGCAACAACAGGAGTGGGGAGAAGTAGAGCAATTTGGCAGCCATTGATTTGCTCACGTAATCAAGGAGCAGAGCAAGGAGTTGGTCACATGACGCGCATAGAAACGTTTTGGGAGGAGGTAGAGCGAGGAGGTAGACAAGTGAGAGAAAGGTTTGGGATATATGTTGTAGGATGGATGGATAAGGTGCATTGTACAAGAAGGAAGTAAAGGAATGCAAGTGACTGAGCGAAAAGGTGTGAGGCAGAGAACGAGAGCAGATGGCGATGGAAGAAAGTAATGGACGAGCTAAGCGAAGACACGGCGACAAGGGCACAAAACCAAACGCGAACAGAATGGAAAGATTTTTCTGGTGTAAACTGAGGAGATTGAGCATCCTCAGTATATACAGTCAGAGCAAGACAAAAGTACCAAGCCACAGGTTCTTTCTGCTAGCCGGACATGCATGATATATGTCACTTCATTAGAGGATGACTTGACCGAGAGACCTAACGGTCGTATGGCCCGAAGACCGTTGGTCAAGGTGATTCAATGTCTCAATGTAAACCGTTATTGAGATGTTTGTTATCTTTGTCCTTCTCTTGTCAAGACTTCATTATGACACGTCCCACTTGCCCCTTAGTTATGCCCTACTTGTACCCTAGTTACGCCATAGTTGCGCCCTAGTTGTATCCTACTTGCATCATACTTGCACCCTTGATGCGCCCTAGTTATGACCTAGCTGTGCCCTAGTTGCACCCTAATTGAGCTCTAGTTCCACCCTAGTTGCCCCCTAATTACGCCCTAGTTATACCCTAGATGTGCCCTCCTTGCGTCCTACTTGCGCCATACTTGCGCCCTAGTTGAATTCCAGTTTCCCCCTAGTTAAATCCTAGTTGTGCCTCAATCAAAAACGAGCTACGCCCGAGTTTTACCCTAGTTGCGACCGAATAGCAACCTACTTGCGCCCTAGTTGTGCCCTAGTGGCACCCTAGTTTTGGCCTAGTTGTACCCTACTTGTGTCCCAGCTGCACCCTTCTTATACCCTAGTTGCACTCAAGTTGTGTCCTATTAATGCCTCCGTTGGGTACAAGCTACGCCCTAGTTGCACCCTAAATACGCCCTAGTTGCACCCTAGTTGCGCCCTAGTTGTACCCTAGTTGCACCCTAGTTGCACCCTAGTTGTGTCCTATTTGCGCCCTAGTCACGCCCTACTTGCATCCTACAAGCGTCCTAGTTGCTCCCTATTTGCGCACTAATTGAGTCCTAGTTGTGCCCTAGTTGTGCCCTAGTTGTGTGCTAGTTGCGCCTCATTATGTCCTACTTCAGCCCTACTTGTGTTGACCTGATATGCTCCTTGTCCATCGTTGACATTTGGACAGGCACACGACGGACTAGGCATGCACTGCTCCTTTAGAGTAAGTCCCCTAAGTCTGGTCTAGATAGACAAGGCATGCACTGCTCCTTTAGACCAAGTCCCCTTGGTCTAAACTGGATAGTATAGCCAGCAAATACTACCAAGGACAATCCCTTGTAGCATAGACGTTGGAGAGTTAGTCTTTGGAGCTAGAGGTCTCTGGCTCAAATCCTAGCCCAGTGACTAATATTCTTTGTGACCAAAAGGGGGACAGGAAGTATCTATGAGACATCTTAGAATATTCCAAGGTCCTTCTTGGTGGCTGGTGCCACTTGGCAGTCACACGGAGCGCCATGTAGGCAGAGGGGGATGACGCAATCCAAATTACCCCCAAAGTGGCTCATCTAAGGAGCCACTGCGCGCATAGGCTAGAGGCTGGCTCTAGGACTAAAAGAACCTGTCAGTTGCGTGTCATTGAGTACAGTTCTTACCTTCGAGACTCCTAACAGAGTTGTCCACCAGAGGCAGACACTTAAGAAACATTCGTTGGTCAAAGTCCCAGGAGTAAGCGCCTCACGCAAAACTGACCAGGTGCTAAGGACACAGTGCAATGAAGTGATTCCTATGAACTGCTCAGTGATGAACCTTGGCTCTGATTGTGATATCTCCTCTTCGTTGTAATACCAAAAGCGGTCGGCGGGAACCATTGTGTGGGAACCAGTTTTCTAGACCGTCGCATCAGGCAGGCTGACAAATGGTTATGGACCCACACTGACTAGTCGTAAGGCACGTTTTTGCGCACTCTCTCACCCTCTCTGTCTTGCAGCGTGCATCAGCTCCATCAGCTCCATCTGCTCCATCAGCTCCATGAGTGGGGGCTGGCACTTAGCAAACGAGGGCCAAGGATAAGCTCTACCCTTGGAGGTACGACCCTTGGGCCCTAACGAGGATAAGCTCTTCCCTTGGAGGCATGACCCTAGGTTCGCTAGTGTGCGTTCTTCTCTGTTTGTACGTGACCAATGGCTAAGGGGTAAACAACGGGTCTGCACCTTCCAGACTAGCAGGAGATAACAGCCTACATCAGCCTACATCGGCCTCAACGAAGCAGCGAAGCAGAGAAGAAGAGGAACAGTATGACGACACCCGCGACGCTCACTCTTGAGCAGGTCAATGGTGGGATGTCAAAGTTCACAAGGATATGTTTTCTCTTGTGGAAATGGCAGTTTCAGATTGTCATGAGGGTGCATGGCTACTTGAAGATGTTCCTTGGAGAAGAGAATGAACCTCCAAAACAAATATTGGATATGAAGCGTGGAGTGTCAAAAATGACGTGGGGATTGCGATTCTTGAGACATCAGTGCATGAGTCACAGCATGTCCACCTCCAAGGTATCATGCATGCATCAGAGGCTTATGAAGCCTGCACGCGTACACCGATCAATAGCCCTTGCAAATTGCCTCCTCATCCTTCAAAAGATGATTTTGATGAGGCTGAGCAAGGGAGGGTCGATTTTGGACGTCCTATTGCAGTTTGAAGGACTGCAGCAGCGAGTGACCCAAATGAACTGGGAAATCGACACCAACGTGTAGGCCATGACCCTCCTCATGGCGCTACCTGATAGCTTGGGACCTTTGATCACCGTCTTTGGCGGTTAGAAAGAGGAAGATTTGACGTATGAGGCAGTTTCCAAGTACCTGCGCAACGAAGCCATGCATCCCAGTGGTAGTGAGGCTAACATTTTAGTCTATGCTATAGAGTATGGTGGTCGTGGCAAAAATACCTCTAGTCAAAGCAGCAGCAGAAGCGGTGGCGGTGGAGGAAAAAGGTAATGGTGGTGGTGGAAAGGGTTCAAAGCGTCCGAGGAAGTGCCGAAACCGTGGCAAGCATGGGCATTGGGCACGGGAGTGCAGGGCTCCCAAGAAGGAAGACAGAGATCATGGTGGTAGATATGAGGGTAAAGGAAAGGGTAAGAGGGAGTTGAGAAACATGATGGTGGGGAATGTGCCCGCAACCAAGGGAGCGGCACTGCTCAAGCGGGGAGCCTACGGCCTGGACAGTGGCACAAACCACCACTCTTCAAGGGAGAAGGATGGGTTCATCTCCATTAGGGATACTGAACGTCGCTTCAGGTGTGCCAACCATAGCTTTGTCCATGCGCAAAGCGAGGGAGATAAGTTGATCAGCATCAAAGAGAACGGTACTGAAGAATACTTGAAGTTAGAAAATTTATCTACATGCCGTCTTTTGTGGCGAATCTTTTGTCGGTGTCCAAAATCAAGGACCATGACATGACAGTCATCTTCACTGAGAAGGAGGCCGTGATAGTCAAGAACAAATGTTGTTGTCGATTTCCCAATTCATTTGGGTCACTTGCTGTAGCAGTCCTTCAAACTGCAATGGAGAGTCCGGAATCGACTCTCCATCGCTCACCCACATCAAAATTAGTTTTTGAAGGATGAGGAGGCAATCTGTGAAAGGCGTTCATTGGTGTACACGTGCAAGTCTCTCATAAGCCTTTGATGCATGTGTGATACCTTGGAGGTAGAAATGATGTCACTCATGCACTGATATCAAATGAATCGCAAGCGCCATATCATTTCTAACACTCCACGCTTCATATCCATTATCTGTTTTTGGAGGTTCAGCCTCTTCCCCAAGGAACATCTTCAAGTAGCCACGCACGCTCATAACAACCTCAAATTGTCATTTCCATAAGGGAAAACCAAACCCTGAGAACTTTGACATCCCACTATTGACCTGTTTACGAGTAAGCATCGCAAGTATTGTCATAATGCTTCTCTGATTCTCTGCTTTGTTGAGGCTGATGTAGGTTGATCTAGGCTATTATATGCTACTACTTTAGAAGGTGCATATCTGTTGCTTACCCCTTAGCCGTTGATCACATGGAAACGGAAAAGAACGGTCACTAGCAAACCCACGGTCGCACCGCCAAGGGCAGAGCTTATCCTGGTTAGGGCCCAAGGGTCGTATGTCCAAGGGCAGAGTTGATGGAGTAGATGGAGCAGATGGAGCAGATGGAGCGCATGGAGCTCACCAACTTGATGGAGTTGATAGAGCTGGTGGAGCGCATGGAGCTGATAGAGCAGATGAGGAAGATGGAGCGGATGGAGCTGATGCGTGCTGTAAGACAGAGAGGGCTAGAGAGTATGCGAAAGCGTGTCTTTGGACTAGTCAGCGTGGGCCCATAACTGCCTGAGGTGACAGTCTAGAAAACGTGTTCCAACACAATGGTTCCCGCCGACCGCTCTTGACATTGCAACCGAGTTAGAGTTAATCGACCCAAAATCGTGCACTCGAAGATCAGTGTACAGTTTTGGGTCGGAAGTCCGACTTTGGGAGGCGAAATCGGACTTCGCCTGGCTCTGCGATGTCGCAAGCGGAGCTTCGCCAGCGAAATCGTCAAATAGTCACAAACCCCTTGAGCGAGGGGATTGTTACTGTCCAAGGGGGTTTGCGGGTTGGTTTGGATGGGGGGTCCGAGACTCCCCCAGCGATGGAAGGGAATTTGCTGGGCCCGCTACCGTGGGGCCCAGCAGATGCCCGCGTAAAAATAAAATCCTAAACCCCCCAATGTAATTAAGGGATAGGTTTGTTCGACGTTTTGGCTTCAAACTTGGGATTGAACATGGATTTGCGTGGTGGGAAAAAAATAAAAAGGGCGTTTTTGCTCGATCGCGACCTCGCAATCGAGCGACGACCACCGTTCTGACATCGGCGAAGCCGATGTCAGAACGATCGGACTTCGCCCTCGATTTCGGCGAAAGAGGGGTCTTCCCTGAAATCGAGGGCGAAATCGGAAAGAAACTTCCGACGCAACTTTTTTGGCCGATGCACTTGAACTCGAGTGCATGTTTTTAAGTCAATTAACCCTAAATATTGCAACCAAGAGACGATATCATCCTCAGAGCCAAGGTTCTACACTGAGTAGTTCATAGGAATCACTTCCTTGCATTGTGTCCTTTGGACCTGGTCACTTTTGCGCGAGAAGCGAACTCCTCGGACTTACACAAACCAATACTTCTTTAGTGTCTACCCATGGCGGACAACTCTGTTAGGACTCTCAAAGATAAGAACTCTACTCAATGACAGGCACTTGACAGGTTCTTATAGTCCTAGAGCCAGACTCTAGCCTAGGCGCGCAGTGGCACCTTGGATGAGCCAGTTTGGCAGCAAACTGGATTGCATCATCTTGTTGGATCTGGAGGAGAGACGGAGCCTTAGAGCAGCAAACATGTGGGACTGGAACGGCATCACTTGTGCTAAAGATAGGTTGTTGAATTACTCAATATGAGAGAGTACATATAGAGCTAAAGGTTGTGCAAATAATTCCTCTCACAAGCCATACCACTTAGCCATGGGGGCTAAAGCTCACACAGTAGAGTCCATAATCTCACACCAGGGAGGAAATCAGCCAAGCAATGAGGCTGACTACTCACACACGACCTGGAGAGCTAGAAAGGCCTCTTATTGCACACTCCTAGTGGTCACATAACCTAGAATCTCATGGAGAAACGCCATGTATCCATGGCGAGCACACAAGGATGTCACCTCACCTAAAAAGTAAGGAGAGGTGCCTTTTCCTAGTCAGTACACTCTAACAAAGAAAACCTAGAATCGAAGACCTTTTTGGACATTTCTCCCATCAGGTCTTCACCCTAGACCTCTTTCCTTTTTCTCTTCTCAGGCTAAGGCATGGAGCCATTGTCCATTGTCATCCAGATATCGACAGTCGATGACCCTGGAAACTTTGGAAATTCATATATCCCAATCCCATGGTTGGATCGGCCTGAAACTTGAACCGTAGACATTTTTCCACTTGATGTTTCCAATGGTGAAGCGTGATCGACAATCGGAACAAGCATCTGGTAGCTCCCTTGAACTTGCTCTTGTGGACCTGAAACTGAGCCGCATGGCTCCTCTCCCAAGAATCTCCCACTTTGCCACATCAGAGTGGGCTGAGTCCACATGCCTTCATGCAAAACCATTGCTTCTCATAGGTCACTAGCTTGGCACAGAAATTAGCAACCTGCTTGTTGGTTGGAGTAAACTCTAGCTTGATAGCACCCTCCTGCACCATGTGCCTGATGTAGTGATATACAGTGTCAATGTGTTTGGTGCGTGTATGGTGTCAGGATTCTTGGCAAGTGCGATTGCGCTCTGGTTATTGACTCATACTGGAACTGGAATTACTGCACTCCCACTCATGTCCGCCATGAGACGTTGAAGCCAAACTGCTTCCTTGGCTCCAAAGCTGAGAGAGACGTACTCAGCTTCCGTGCTTGAGGTAGCCACAACCACCTGCCGCTTGCTGTACCAGCATATGGCCCCACCATTCATGTGGAACACATGTCTTGAGATGGAATTGCGGTCCTCAGGGTTTGAAGCCCAATCTATGTCTGTGTAGCCGATGATGTTATTGTCGTTGCCATTGTAGGTGATGCCCATGTTGATGGGTCTAGCAAGGTACCGGAAGATTCGCTTCACTACGCCCATAGCGCTCACAGCCTAAGCGAGGTCCGGCCTGGTTACCACCATCATGTACATGAGACCACCGGCGGCGCTTTGGTACTTCTGCTCCTTAGTTGCATCCGCTTCTCCATTCAAGCTCACAAGGTACTGCTGAGTCTTCACTGGCGTGCAGATGGGTTTGGCCCCTGCCATGCTAAACCGCTGCAAGACATCCTTGATATAGCGGCTCTCCTATGGCGAGAGAGAGCGTGATTTGCGATCATGCGCAATCTGGATCCCGAGGAATATGATGCCTCCTCAATATGAGACATCTAGAAGCACTCGTGCATGGCCTCCTTGAACTCCTTCATTAAACACATGCTGTTGCAAAGGAAAAGCATGTCATCCGCATAGACGATGATGATGAGTACCTCATGGCCATGCTGCCTGCGATAAACACTATAGTCACATTCACTACGCTCAAACCCCATGCATTGTAGCGCCGCATCCAGTTTTTGGTTCCAAGCACGCGATGCTTACTTGAGGCCGTAGATGGACTTCTACAGCCTGCAAACCAGGTGCTCCTTGCCATCTATGACGAATCCCTCCAGCTGCTCCATGTAGATTTCCTCCTCCAAGTCACCATTCAAGAATGTCGTCTTGAAATCCATGAGGTGCATTTCGATATCCTCAGCTACTCCATAAGAAAGGAACGTACACACACAGGCAAATTTTGCAACAGGAGCAAACGTTTTTGTGCAGTGGATGTCTTCTTGCTGCGAGTAGACCTTAATGACCAGCCTCGCCTTGTACTTTTTGAATTTACCATTTGTACCCCTCTTCTTCTTGAATACCCACTTGAAGTTGATTGCTTTACGTCCAGGTGGACGCTCAGTCAGCTCCCATGTGCCATTGTCGAGCTGCGAATGTATCTCCTGCTGCATAGGTTGCGTTTGTTGTACCAGGTGCATCCATGGCCTCCTTGTACGACGTCGGCTCATGAGGGTGTTGGGAAAGGAGTCATCCGGCTCAGATTGACGTCCACAGGAGCAAGTTCCAGGAAAGTACCAGATGCCTGCTCCGATCGTCAATCAAACTTCACCATTGGAAAGATCAGGTGGCAAAATGTCTACGGTCCAAGTTTGAGGCCGATCGAACAGTCAGATTGGGAAACATGAATTTTCAAAGTTTTCGAGGTCATCGACCACCGATATCCAGGTGACCATGGGCGATGGCTCCATGCCTTAGCCTGAGAAAAGAAAAGGGCAAGAGGTCCAGGGTCAAGACCTGATGGGAGAAATATCCAAAAAGGTCCTTGATTCTTGGGTTGCCTTGTCAAAGTGTGCTGACTAGGAAAAGGTACCTCTCCCTACTTTTTAGTTGAGGTGAGATCCTTGTGAGCTAGCCATGGATACATGGTGATTCTCCATGGAATTGTGGGTTATGTGACCACTAGGAGTGCGCCATGAGAGCATATTCTAGCTCTCTAGGTCGTGTGTGAGTTGTCAGCCTGATTGCTAGGCTGATTTTCCTCATTGTTTGAGATTATGGACTCTAGTGTGTGAGTCATAGCCTCCATGGCTAAGTGGTGTGGCTTGTGAGAGGGCTGACTTGCCCAAGCTCTAGCGCTATATGTACTCCATCATTTTGAGTGATTAAATAACCAGTCTTCAACACAAGTAATGCCCTTCCTGTCCGACATGTTCGCTGCTCCAAGGCTCCCTCTCTCCTCCAGTTCCAACACTTGGTATCAGAGCCAAGTTCTGCCACTTTCAGCCAGCACAGACCGTCACTTTGAGAGTGACGGGTTGAGGTAAAACCTTTACCAGATTTGACAACCAATAACAGATCCTTCAGGTTCAAGAGACAAGCTTTCCAACGAGTTCAATATCGCGAAGATCCAACGATCAGAGTGAGAATTATGCTCAAAAAGAGGTCGGTCGGGGCTACACTCTTCTCTGTGAGTACTACTATCGCCTTGTGATGACCATAACTCTCTCGTTTCTTCGTCAACTTTAAAATGTAGCATATACAAATTGAAATATTTTTCCTAAGCTTTCCATTGATGCAAAAATATTTGCATTGCATTGCTACATTTGGGACAAATACTGTTTACAAGCTGCTGGTATGAGCAGGAGTAGGAGCAGAAGCATATCCTGTTTTCAAAAGGGCATATCTCTGAAACTCTTCTATTGATAACCCTGTTTTATGGGTCGACCTGAAAGCTTTTGAGCTGAATTTTCCAATGGTGGACTTTGTTTTTCGAAAGTACCAGTCTGTTCGCCTCTGCAGTCCATTTTCTGTCAGACAGATTTCTGGCTGAAGCAGCAACAGAAGCAGGGATAGGCCACCACTCCAAGGCAGCGCTAAGCATCACCAAGGCTCAAAAGGGCAGCAGGAGGCGTGGATATAGCAGCCTAGCCCTTGGAGAGGCAGGACAGACGCGCCAACTTCATGTTTTGGAAGATCCGTACCTGTCTCCTTTTGGAGGAGAGAGGCTTGTGGGATGAGGTGAGCGACGACTAGCGCGCTCCGCCTCCACAGGCAAAATACATCACCGCAGCAGAGGTGGTGGCGGTGAAGACGCCACAAAAAGGTGCGTGACGTTTATCTACAACTAAAGCAGTGGCCTATGAGGAGTGGAAGAACGACAAGCAGGCCTACAGGCTACTTGTCAACACCATCTCCAACCCGCATCTTCAGTACGTGAGTGACAAGGCTACTGCAAAAGACGGGTGGGACACGTTGTGTAAGAAGTATGAGAGCAAGGATCCTGCATTCCTCGTGCTTTTGGAGGAGAAGATGATGGCGTTGAAAATGCAGGGTAACGAAGGGATAGAGGCGTACTTGGATAGGGCAAAGGAGCTGGTGAAGCAGCTGAAAGCGGCCGGCAATCCTGTGGAAGACACGTGCTTCATCCTCCTCTTGCTGAGGGGACTACCAACCAGCTATGACATGGTGCGAGAGACGTTGGAGTGCCAGCCGACTCTCGACCTCGCCTTCATATGCATGCACCACGTGCACGTAGAACTGCGTCGCAATGCAGTAAAGCGCAATGGTGGCAGCATCAGCAGTGAAGCAGCTTTCATGCCCATGGGATCACGCAACCAACAACAACAGCAGTTTGGCCAGCAGAGAGGTAAGAAGAAGGGCAAGTGCCACTATTGCTAGAAAGAGGGACACTACAAGAAAGAGTGCTTCAAATTTAAGAAGGAACAGAAGGAGCAGCAGCGGGAGCAACAAAAGCAGCAATCTCCACATCAATAGCAACAGCAGTCACAGGAGCAGTAGTAGCAACAGCAGCAGCACAACCAGACCGGCGTGCGTCATTTTGGCAAAATGAACGTCGCCAAGGATGTGCGCGACCGCCTCTTCATGGCAAAGTCTGACATGTCACACAAGGAAAAGGCGGATCTCGACAGTACAAGGACTCGGGGTGTACCAAGAGTCTGACGCACCACAAGGAGTGGTTTACGCAACTGCTCTCCATTCCCCCTCGTCCGATTGCTTTGGGTGATGATCGGGTGGTGTATGGAGAGGGGATTGGGATTGTAGAGATGTGGTTGGAGACCCCGCGTGGCATTCAAGTGGGAGTGTTCCATGCTGTGCTGTATGTGCCTGATGCTGCATTCAACCTTCTCTCAGTGTCCTCTCTCACCAAGACAGGATTGCGCGTCATCTTTGACGATGACTATGGCTACATCCTCGATAAGGAAACAGAAGAGTTAGCCAGGTCGGTGAAAGAAGGCGATATGTACAGCCTGCTGGGGGCGACGAAGATCTCGCACGACCACAGCCTTGCAACAGTGGTGCGGGCCATAGATGGCAAAATCTGGCATGTGTACTACGGCCACATCGGCATGCGCACCTTACGGCAACTTCAAACAAAGCAGATGGTGTTTGACTTGCCCACCATCTCTAACTTTAAGCAGCAGTTGTGCATCGGCTGTTTGGAGGGGAAGCAGCATCGCGAGGCTTTCTCTGAAGAAGGAGAGCGCGGAAAGGAGGTGCTGGAGCTGGTCCACACACAATTGTGTGGCCCGATGCAGACCCAGAGCTTTGTAGGCTCTAGGTATTTTCTCACCTTCATAGGTGATTTCAGCCGTTACACTATTATGTACTTCCTTTCCTCCAAGGACCAGGGCTTTGACGGGTTCAAGGAGTTCAAGGCCATGGTGGACAACCAGACTGGCAACAGAATCAAGGCGCTGTGCAACGACCGCGGTGGAGAGTACCTGAGCAAGGAGTTTCAGGACTACCTCGCAGCAGCAAGCATCAAGGCGCAGCGCACCACGCCATACTTGCTACAGCACAACGGCGTAGCAGAACGCGCCAATCGCACCATTGTTGAGTCGGCGTACTCCATGCTGCAAACGGCTCGGCTCACCTACAACTTTTGGACGGAAGTAGTAAGCACTGCGGTGTACATCAAGAACCACAGTCCAACCAAGGCCCTTGAGCAGATGACGCTGTACAAGGCTTGGTTTAGCAAGAAGCCAAGCGTGGGTCATCTTCGCGCGTTTGGCAGCTTGGCACACACGCACGTACCAAAGAAGAAGCGGCAAAAGTGGGACACGAAGAGCACGCAGATGCTGATGACTGGCTACGACGTGGCAAGCAAGGCATATCGCCTCGATGAGAGGGATACACGCCACGTCATCATCTCCAAGGATGTCGTCTTCAACAAGAGCAACGTCATCGGCACCAACATTATTTGTGAAGAGGTAGCAGAAGCAGTAGCTAACGAGTAGTGGGAGCAAATATCCTTCCTGATCCAGTCTCTCCTGATCCTTCTTCCACTGTGACAATGGGAGAACCAGTCTACTCTCCCATGTCTGATGCAGCAGATACAGCGGCCTCATCGGCAGGAGGAGAAAAAGAAGATGCACCACCATCAATAGGAGGAGTTCTGCCGGCAGCACCGCGTCACCCGTCTGCTAACGCTCCAGCACCAGGTTGAAGGTACCCTCTCCGGGTGCATTACAAGCCTGGTGAGCGTGGGAATTTGTGGATACTCCAGAAACCAGACCAGATGAACGTCGCAGTTGCAGCAGACTCTGATGAGCCGGCATCGTGCAACTAGGCCATGGATGCACCAGATGTAGCACATTGGGCGCTAGATGTGCAGCAGGAGATACAATCGCAGCTCCACAACGGTACGTAGGAGCTGACTAAGCGTCCACCTGGCCGTAAGGTGATCAAGTGCAAGTGGGTGTTCAAGAAGAAGCGGGGAGTAGATGGGAACCTAGAAAACTACAAGGCAAGGCTGGTCGCCAAGGGATACTTGCACCAGGAAGGCATCGACTACACTGAAACCATTGCTCCTGTTGCAAATTTTGCCTCTGTGTGTACGCTCCTTTTCTATGCAGTAGTAAAGGACTTTGGGTTCCACCACATGGACGTCAAGACGGCGTTCCTGAACGGTGACCTGGAGGAGGACATTTACATGGAGCAGCCGGAGGAGTTCGTCATGGATGGCGAGGAGCGCCTGTTTGCAAGCTGCAGAAGTCGTTGTACGACCTCAAGCAAGCGTCACGTGCTTGGAACCAGAAGTTGGATGCGGCGTTGTAGTGCATGGGGTTTGACCGTAGTGAGAGTGACTACAACGTCTATCGCTTGCAGCATGCTCATGAAGTGCTCATCCTCATCGTCTATGTGGATGACATGCTCCTCCTTTCCAACAGCATGTCTACATTTCATGAGTTCAAGGAGGCCATGCAGGAGCGCTTCCAGATATCTGATCTTGCGGAGGCATCATACTTCCTCAGTATCAAGATCACGCGTGACCGCAGATCACGCTCTCTCGCTACAACAGAGTCGCTAGATCAAGGATGTCTTACAGCGGTTCGGCATGGCAGAGGCAAAACCCATTGGCACGCCACTCGAGACGCGGCAGTACCTCGTGAGCTTCAATGGAGAACCAAATACAGCTGAGCAGCAGAAGTACCAGAGCGCCGTCGGCAGCCCCATGTACCCAATGGTTGTAACCACGCCGAACCTCGCACACGCTGTTAGCGCTGTGAGCCAGTACATGGCTAATCCCGGACCTAAGCACCAGAAGGCAGTGAAGCGGATATTCCGCTACCTTGCTGGAACCATCAACAACGGCATCACCTACATCAGCTATACAGATGCAGATTGGGCTTCAAAACCTGAGGACCGCAACTCCATCTCTGGACATGTGTTCATCATGAACGGTGGGACCATCAGCTGGTGCACCGAGCGGCAAGTAGTCGTGGCCACCTCAAGCACAGAAACTAAGTACGTATCTCTCAGCTTTGGAGCCAAGGAAGCAGTTTGGCTTCAGCGTCTCAAGGTAGAGATGAGTGGGAGTGCAGCAGCTCCAGTTCCAATGCGCATCGACAACCAGAGCGGAATCGCACTCGCCAAGAATCCTGAGCACCATGCACGCACCAACCACATTGACATCGAATATCACTTCCTTAGGCACATGGTGCAGGAGGGTGCTATCAAGTTGGAGTTTACTCCAACCAGCAAGCAAGTCGCTGATTTTTGCACCAAGCCAGTGACCCGTGAGAAGCAACAGTTCTGCATGAAGGCATGTGGACTCAGCTCACTCTAATTGTGGTAAAGTGGGAGATTGTCGGGAAAGGAGCTATCCGACTCTGTTTAGGCCCACAAGAGTAAGTTCCATGAAAGTATCAGATGCCTGCTCCGATCGTCAATCGGACTTCACCATTGAAAAGATGGTCTATGGCCCAAGTTTGAGGCTGATCCAACGGTCAGATTGGGAGATATTAATTTTTGAAGTTTTCGGGGTCATCGACCGTCGATATCCGGGTGACCATGGGCGATGGCTCTATGCCTTAGCCTGAAAAAAGAAAAAGGCAAGACGTCCAGGGTCAAGACCTGATTGGAGAAATATCCAAAAAGGTCCTCGATTCTTGGGTTGCCTTGTCAGAGTGTGCTGTCTAGAAAAAAGGTACCTCTCCTTACTTCTTAGGTGAAATGAGATCCTTGTGTGCTAGCCATGGACACATGGTGATTCTCCATGCGATTGTGGGTTATGTGACCACTAGGAGTGTACCATGAGAGCATTTTCTAGCTCTCTAGATCGTGTGTGAGTGGTCAGTCTGATTGCTAGGCTGATTTCCTTCCTTGTGTGAGATTATGGACTCTAGTGTGTGAGCCTTAGCCTCCATGGCTAAGTGGTGTGGCTTGTGAGGGGGCTGACTTGTCCAAGATCTAGCTCTATATGTACTCCATCATTTTGAATGATTAAATAACCATTCTTTAGCACAAGTGATGCCCTTCCAGTCCCACATGCTCGCTGCTCCAAGGCTCCCTCTCTCGTCGAGTTCCAACAGAGGGTCTACAACAAGGGCGACATTCATCTGATCTCGCATTTGCAACATCCAAAAATACCCGCGCTCACCACGCTTCTAGCGCACCTTGAGAGAGTACCTACGACGTGGTGCCAAGACGTTAGCATGCGACTGGCGCTGTGCTACAGGCACAACTGCTCTTATTGATGTTGGTACATCTTCTTCCTCTGCTTCTACGAATGAGGCTGTTGTATCTGTTGCATTCGAGATGGAAGAATAGAGTGGTTCTCCCACTGTCACAGTAGAGGCAGGTTTAGGAGAGGCGGGGTCACAAAGAATGTTCGCTTCCACTTCTTCATCAGCTGGTAGTTATGCTTCCTCTTTGTACATGATGTTGGTACCGATGATGTTTCTTTCGGTGAAAATGACATCCCTCGAGATGATGATATAGACAGTATTCCTCTTGTACAGACAATATGCCTTGCTTGCCACGTCATAGCCGGTCATGAGTATCTGTGCGCTCTTCGAGTCCCAATCCTGCCTCTTCTCTCTTGGCAGGTGTATGTGCGCCAAGCTGCCAAATGCTTGAAGATGACCCATGCTCGGCTTCTTGCCCAACTATGCCTCATACGGTGTCATGTGCTCCAGGGCCTTGGTTGGACTACGGTTCTTGATGTACACCATAATGCTTATTGCTTCGTCCCAAAAGTCATAGGTGAGCCAAGTCATGTGCAGCATGGAGCGGATCGACGCAGCGATGGTGCTCGTTGGCGCGTTGTGCTATGTGGTTCTGTTGTGGCGAGTATGGCGCGTTGCGCTATGCCTTGACGCCTGCTGCTGCGAGGTAGTCTTGGAACTCCTTGCTTAGATAGTCTCCACCGCGCTCGCTGCATAGCACCATGGCCTTGAACTCCTGGAACCTGTGAAAGTAGTGGTCCTTGGAGGAAAGGAAGCACTAGCACTAGGTCCTACAAGGCGCGTATGCCGATGTGGCTGTAGTGCGCATGCCAGATTTTGCCATCTGTGGCCTGCACCAGTGCTACAAGACTCTACTCGCGCGGGATCTTGGTCGACCCCAATGGGTAGTACACTAAGAGAAGGATGAACGCAACATTGCGTACAGCACGCCATGGAACACTCCCACTTCAATGTCACACGAAGTCTCCAACCACATCTCCACAATCCCAATCCCCTCAGCATTCACCTCCTAGTCATTACCCAAAGCAATCGAACGGGGGGAATGGAGAGCAGTTGCGTACACCACTCCTTGTGGTGCGTCAGGCTCTTGGTACACCCTAAGTCCTTGTACCACGCCAGATCCGCCTTCTCCTTCTGCGACATGTCATACGTCGCCATGAAAAGGCGGTCGCGCAGCTCCTTGGTAACGTTCATGTTGCCAAAATGGCGCACGCCAGTCTGGTTCTGCTTCTGCTACTGCTGTTGACGTTGTTGTGACTACTATTGCTCTTGGTATGGAGATTGCTGCTTTTGCTGCTACTACTGCTACTCCTTCTGGTCCCTGTTGAACTTGAAGCATTCTTACTTGTAGTGCCCCTTTTTCAGGCAATAATGGCACTTGCCCTTCTTCTTGCCTCTCTTCTACCCGGACTACTGCTGCTGCTGGTCGCCTGAGCCCATGGCCATGAAAGCTGCTTCATTGCTGCTGCTGCCACCATTGCGCTTTGCTCCATTGCGACGTATTTTTACCTATACCAAGTGTGTGCAGATGAAGTCCGGGTAGAGAGTCGGCTGGCACTCCAACGTCTCTTGTACCGCATCATAGCTTGTTAGGAGTCCTCTCAGCAATAGGGAACAACAAGAGGGGACTACTCGTTGCTGGCTGCTTTCAACTCCTTCGCCAGTTCCTTTACCCTGTCCAAGTACCCACCCTGCATTTTCAACGCCATCATCTTCTCCTCTTAAAGCATGAGGAATGCAGGATCCTTGCTCTCATACTTCTTGCACAACGTGTCCTACCCCTATTTTGCAGTAGCCTTGTTACTCACGTACTGAAGATGTGGGTTGAACATGGTATTGAAACAGCCTGTAGGCCTGCTTCTCCTTCTTCTTCCAGCCCTCATATGGCGCCGTTGCAGTTGTAGATGAACTTGCATGTGCTCCACCTTTGTGCGGCGTCTTCCCCGCCACCACCCCCGCTATGGTAATGCCTTTTGCCTGTGGAGGAGGAGCACGCTCATCGCCGCCAACCACTCCCACAAGCTCCTCTCCTCCAAGAGGAGGTGAGTACGGATCTTCCAAAACGTAAAGTTGGCACGTCCTTCTAGCCTCTCCAAGGGTCTGGGCTACTGTTACCACGACTGCTGCTGCCATTTTGAACTTTGGTGATGCTCAGCGTAGCGTTTGAGTGGCAGCGCTACCCCTGCTTCTATAGTTGCTTTTGCCAGAAATCTGTCCCGGAAAAAACAGTTTATATAGGCCACCAGACTGGAAATTTGCAAAACCTGAGCATTAAACTCAAAAGTTCAGCTCAAAATCTTTCAGTTCGACCTATAAAACAGGGTCAGCAATAGCAAATTTACAGAGATATGCCCTTTTGAAAATAATGTAAAGTACTGCTCCTCCCGCCCACACCAGCCAGCCTTTAAACGGCATTCCCCCTGAACGTAGCAATGGAATGCATGTATTTTTGTACCAATGGAAAGCTTACGATAAATACGTTACTTCCCATATATTACGTGCTAAATTTTGACAAGGAAATGGGAAAGTTATGGTCAACACAAGGCGACAGTCTTACTCAGAGAGAAGAGTGTAGCCCCGGGCGACCTCGTTTTTAGCATAACTCTCAATCCAACATTTGGATGTTTGCGATATTGGGCTTGTTGGAAAGCTTGTCTTATGAACATGCGGATCTTCTAGTTGATTGTCAGATTTACTAAAGGTTTCACCTTGACCCGTCACTGTCAAAGTCACGGTCTCTGTTGGCTGAAAGAGGCAGAACGTTGCTATGATACCAAGTATTGGAACTGGAGGAGATAGGGAGCCTTGGAGCAGCAAGCATGCGGGACAGGAAAGGCATCACTTGTGCTAAATAATGGTTCTTCAATCACTCAAAATGATGGAGTACATATAGAGTTAGAGCTTGGACAAGTCATCCCTCTCACAAGCCACACCACTTAGCCATGGATGCTAAGGCTCATACACTAGAGTCCATAATCTCACACAAGGGAGGAAATCAGCCTAGCAATGAGGCTGACCAGTCACACACAACCTAGAGAGCTAGAAAATGCTCTTATGGCACACTCCTAGTTGTCACATAACCCACAATCCCATGGAGAATCGCCATGTATCCATGGCTTGCACACAAGGATCTCACCTCACCTAAAAAGTAAGGGCATGTACCCTTTTCCTAGTCAGCACCCTCTCACAAGGCAAGCCAAGAATCTAAGACCTTCTTGGATATTTCTCCCATCAGGTTTTGACCATGGACCTCTTGTCGTTTTCTTTTCTCAGGCTAAGGCATGGAGCCATCGCCCATGGTCACCCAGATATCGGCGGTCGATGACGTCAGAAACTTCAAAAATTCATATCTCCCAATGCAACCGTTGGATCGGCCTGAAACTTGAACCGTAGACATTGTGCCACTTGATCTTTCACATGAATAAGTCAGCTAGACAGTCGGAGTATGAATTTTGTTGTTTCCTTGACCTTGCTCCTGTGGATCTGAAATTGAGCCGGATGCCTCCTTTCCAAACACCTTGATGTAACAATTCTGCCGCAGCGAGAGAGAGCGTGATTTGTGGTCACATGCGATCTAGATTCTGAGGAAGTATGATGCCTCCTTGAGATCAGGCATGTGGAAGTGCTCCTGCATGGCCACCTCAAACTCTTGCATTGCTCACATGCTGTTGGAAAGGAGGAGCATGTCATCCACATAGACAATGATGATGAACACCTCTTGACCATGGTGCTAGCGATAGATGCTTTACTCACACTCACTATGCTTAAACCCCATGCAATGCGATACCGCATCCATTTTCTGGTTCCAAGCATGCAATGCTTGCTTGAGGCCATACAGCGACTTGTGCAGCTTATTAACCAGGTACTCCTGGCCATCCATGACGAATCCCTCCGGCTACTCCATGTACATTTATTCCTCCAAGTCACTATTGAAGAATGTCACCTTGACATCCATGTGGTCAATCTCAAAGTCCTCAGCTGCTACATATAAAAGGAGCGTGCGCAAAAAGGCAAACTTTGCAGCAGGAGCAAACGTTTCTGTGTAGTCGATGCCTTCCTCCTGCAAGTAGCCATTAGCCACCAACCTTGCCTTGTACTTTTTGAGGTTGCTGTCTCCGCCCCTCTTCTTCTTGAATACCAACTTGCACTTGATTACCTTACGTCCAGGCGGACGTTCAGTCAGCTCCCATGTGCCGTTGTCAAGCTGCGACTCTATCTTTTGCTCCACAGGTTACACACAATATGATGCATCTGGTGCAGCTATGGCTTCCTTGTATGACGTCGGTTCATCAAGGTCTATTGTAACTGTGACATTCATCTGATGTGGCTTTTGTAACATCCAGAAATGCCCGCACTCACAAGACTTGTACCTCACCCTGAGAGGGTACCTGCGACCTCGTGCCGGGATGTTAGCGTGCGGCTGGCGCGGTGCTCCACGCACTAGTGCTGGTTCTGGTGATGCTGCATCTCCTTCCTCAGCTTGTGCCGATGAGGCTATTGTATCTACAACATCAGACGTGGGAGAATATAGTGGTTCTCCCACTATCACAGTAGAGGAAGGGTCAGGAGAGACAAGGTCAGGTATGTTGGAACTGGAGGAGAGAGGGAGCCCGTGAGTAGCAAACATGTAGGACTAGAAGGACATTGCTTGTGCTGAAGAATGGTTATTGAAACACTCAAAATGATAGAGTACATAGCGAGCTAGAGCTTGGTGAATTCAGCCCGCACAAGCCACACCACTTAGCCATGGTGACTAAGGCTCACACACTAGAGTCCATAAGCTCACACAAGAGAGGAAATCAGCCTAACAATCAGGCTGACCACTCACACACGATCCAGAGAGCTAGAAAATGCTCTCATGGCACACTCCTAGTGGTGACATGACCTTCAATCCCATCGAGAATCGCCATGTGTCCATGGCTAGCACACAAGAGTCTAACATCACCCAAAAAGTAAGGGTAGGTACCTTTTTACTACTTACTCTGACAAGGCAACCCAAGAATCTAGGACCTTCTTGGATATTTCTCCCATAAGGTCTTGACTGTGGACCTCTTGCCTTTTTTCTTTTCTCTGGCTAAGGCATGGAGCCATCGCCCATGGTCCCTCATGAATCCGCGGTCGATGACCTCGGAAATTTTGAAAATTCATATCTCCCAATCCGATTGTGGGGTTGGCATCAAACTTCGACGGTAGATAATTTACCACCTTATCTTTCCAAGGGTGAAATCGGATTGACCATCGGAGCAAGTATCTGGTAGTTTCTTGCAACTTGGTCCTGTGGACTTGAAAGTGAGCAGGATGGCTCCTTTCCCAACAAGGGAGAATGTCTGCTCCCACTGCTTTCTCAGGTGTTCATTCTACTGCCTCTTGGCAGATGATGTTGGTACCGATGTCTTTGGTTTCGTTGAAAACGACATCAGTGGAGATGATGATGTGGCCAATATCCCTCTGTAGAGACAATACGCCTTGCTTCCCAGGTCATAGCCGATCATCAGCATTTGTGTGCTCTTCACGTCCCATTTCTGCCGCTTCTCCTTAGACACGTGCATGTGTGCCAAGCTGCCAAAGACGCGAAGCTAACCCATGCTTTGCTTCTTGCCAAACCACGCCTCGTACAGTGTCATCTATTCCAACGCCTTGGTAGGACTGCGGTTCTTGATGTACACCACAGTTCTCACCGCTTCAGCCCAATAGTCGTAGGTGATCCGAGCCGCGTGTAGCATGGAGCACACCGACTCAACGTTGGTGCGGCTGGCGCAATCTGCTACGTCGTTCTGCTCCGACGAGTATGGCACAGTCTGCTGTGCCTTGATGCCTACCTCTGGAAGGTAGTCTTCGAACTATTTACTCACGTACTCTCCGTCATGGTCGCTACATAACGCCTTGATCTTCTTGCTCCTCTGGTTCTCCACCATTGCCTTGAACTCCTTGAACATCTCAAAGCATTGGTCCTTGGAGGTTAGGAAGTATACACCAGCGTAATGGCTGAAATAATCAATGAAGCTGAGAAAATACCTAGAGCCTCCAAAGCTCTGGGTGTGCATCGGGCCACACAAGTTTGTGTTGACCAACTCCAGTACCTGCTTTGTCTATTGTCTTGTTCAAGAGAATGCCTCGCGATACTACTCCTCCAAACAGCCGATGCAAAACTACTGCTCAAAGTTAGAGATGGTGGGCAAGTCACGCACCATCTGCTTTGTTTGAAGTTCGTGCAAGGCCTGCATGCCAATGTGGCCGTAGCACGCATGCCAGATTTTGCCATCTGTGGCCTACACCACTGCTACAAGGGTCTGCTTGCCTGGGATCTTGGTCGCCCCGAACAGGCGGTACATGTCGCCTTCCTTCACCGACCTGGCCCACTCCTCTCCTGTTTCCTTGTCGAGGATGTAGCCATAATCGTCATGAAAGACGACTCGCAGCACTGTGTTGGTGAGAGAGGACACTAAGAGAAGGTTGAACGGAGCATCAAGTACATTCAGCATGCCATGGAACACTCCCACTTCAATGCCACGTGGGGTCTCCAACCACATCTCAACAATCCCTATCCTCTAGAATACACCACCCGATCATCATCCAAAGCAATAGGATGAGGGGAAAAGAGAGTAGCTACGTAAACCACTCCATGTGGTGCGTCAGACTCTTGGTACATCCTGAGTCCTTGTACCACGCTAGACCGGCCTTCTTCTGTGACGTATCAGACTTCGCCATGAAGAGGCGGTTGCGTACCTCCTTGGCCATGTCCATGTTGCCAAAATGGCGTACGTCGGTCTGGTTCTGTTGGTACTATTCAGGTTTTAGATATGGTTACATTCCAGAAGCCCATGAATAAATATCTCTACCTGCCATTTCACAACAATCATACCTGGAGGTGCATACGAGCGTTCATCTACTCTGAGCTTCGACATTACCTCCTACGAACGTCGGCCGCTCAAGACTTCCTTGACATAAAATGGAGGTTCTTTGCTCGCCTATGTGTACGCGGGTACCCTATGAAGTTTCTCTGTCCTATCTTCTCACAGGTTTTTCACACCCATCGCCAAGAAATTCTTCGGCTCAAACATAAAAACCCTCTTGCCTCATAGTCGACCAACGCACGACCTCTTGTTTTAAAAACCCTCCTCACTCCAAGAGCTGAGGGGTTAAAACTAGGTCTACATGTACGACAGTTTTCACGTTGACTCAAGCACTTTAAGGCGTCCGTGTTCTCGAGCCATGCTATCTTGGCATGGAGATTGCCTATAAAATTTAGGACCTTCCTTGGGACCTCTAGGCTTAATGGGTGACGAACGCTACATGGATCTTAGACCCATGAGTAGAACCTTGAGTAAAATCTGGAATCCTTACTTTGTTCTCACACGTCGGTGATGGACCCTTTGCTAGTATTTGAATAGCACTATCTGTTTAGAATTTTTCAAAGGCATTGATGAAGGCCACCCGGCCGAAACCGGTATGCCTATTATGAATTTCTCTCAGACACCATCCTGTCCATCTCTCTCTTAACATCCGTCTCTTTCACAACTCTGAGATGCCTCATACCAATGCATGTGTGCTAAGCTGCCAAAAGCGCAAAGATGACCCACGCTCGGCTTCTTGCCAAACTGCGCCTTGTATAGTGTCATCTACTCCAATGCCTTGGTAGGACTCCGGCTCTTGATGTACACCATAGTGCTCACCGCTTCAGTCCGATAGTCGTAGGTGAGCCGAGCCGCGTGTAGCATGGAGCGCGTCGACTCAACAATGATGCGGTTGGCATGTTCTGCTACGCCGTTCTGCTCTGGCGAGTACGGCGCGGTCCGTTGCGCCTTGATGCCTACCGCTGGGAGGTAGTCATGGAACTCGTTGCTGAGGTACTCTCCGCCATGGTCGCTGCACAATGCCTTGATCTTCTTGCTCCTCAGGCTCTCCACCATTACCTTGAACTCCTTGAACCCCTTGAACCTCTCAAAGCATTAGTCCATGGAGGAAAGGAAGTATACAGCAATGTAACGGCTGAAATCATCAATGAAGGTGAGAAAAAATCTAGAGCCTCCAAAGCTCTAGGTCTGCATTGGGCTACACAAGTTTGTATTGACCAGCTCCGGCATCTCTTTCGCGCGTTGTCCTGTTCCAGAGAACGCCTCGTGATGCCGCTTCACCTCCAAACAGCCGATGCAAAACTCCTTAAAGTTAGAGATGGTGGCCAAGTCACGTACCATCTGCTTTGTTTGAAGTTGCTACAAGGTGTACATGCCAATATGGCCGTAGCGGGCATGCCAGATTTTGCCATATGTGGCCTGCACTAGTGCTGCAATGCTCTGCTCGCACGGGATCTTGGTCGCCCCTAATAGGCGGTACATGTCGCCTTCACCGACCTGGCCAACTCCTCTCCTGTTTCCTTGTCGAGGACGTAGTCATAGTAGTCATCAAAGACGACTCGCATTCTTGTGTTGGTGAGAGAGGACACTAAGTGAATGTTGAACGCAACATCAGGTATTTACAACATGTCATGGAACACTCCTATTTCAATGCCACGCAGGGTCTCCAACCACATCTCCACAATACCAAGCGCCCAGCATACACCACCCAATCATCACCCAAAGCAATCAGATGAGGAGGGAATTGAGAGTAGCTGCGTAAACCACTCCTTGTGGTGTGTCAGACTCTTAGTACACCCTGAGTCCTTGTTGGGAAAGGAGCCATCTGGCTCAGTTTCAAGTCCACAGGAGCAAGTTCCAGGAAAGTACCAGATGCCTGCTCCAATCGCCAATCCAACTTCTCCATTTGAAAGATCAGGTGGCAAAATGTCTACGGTCCAAGTTTGAGGCCAATCCAACGGTCGGATTGGGAGATATGAATTTTCGAAGTTTCGGGGGTCATGGACCGTCGATGTCTGGGTGGGCATGGGTGATGGCTTCATGCCTTAGCCTGAGAAAAGAAAAAGGCAAGAGGTCCAGGGCCAAGACCTGATGGGAGAAATATCCAAAAAGGTCCTTGGTCTAAGGATTGCCTTGTCAGAGTGTGCTGACTAGGATAAAGGTACCTCTCCTTACTTTTAGGTGAGGTGAGATCCTTGTGTGCTAGCCATGGACACATGGCGATTCTCCATGGGTTTGTGGGTTATGTGACCACTAGGAGTGTCCCATGAGAGCATTCTCTAGCTCTCTAGGTCGTGTGTGAGTGGTCAGCCTGATTGCTAGGCTGATTTCCTCCCTTGTGTGAGATTATGGACTCTAGTGTGTGAGCCTTAGCCTCCATGGCTAAGTGGTGTGGCTTGTGAGAGGGCTGACTTGCCCAAGCTCTAGCTCTATATGTACTCCATCATTTTGAGTGATTGAACAACCATTCTTCAGCACAAGTGATGCCCTTCCAATCACACATGCTCGCTGCTCCAAGGCTCCCTCTCTCCTCAAGTTCCAACATTTGGTATCAGAGCCAAGTTCTGCCACTTNTTATGTGACCACTAGGAGTGTGCCATGAGAGCATTCTCTAGCTCTCTAGGTCGTGTGTGAGTGGTCAGCCTGATTGCTAGGCTGATTTCCTCCCTTGTGTGAGATTATGGACTCTAGTGTGTGAGCCTTAGCCTCCATGGCTAAGTGGTGTGGCTTGTGAGAGGGCTGACTTGCCCAAGCTCTAGCTCTATATGTACTCCATCATTTTGAGTGATTGAACAACCATTCTTCAGCACAAGTGATGCCCTTCCAATCACACATGCTCGCTGCTCCAAGGCTCCCTCTCTCCTCAAGTTCCAACATTTGGTATCAGAGCCAAGTTCTGCCACTTTCAGCCAGCACAGGCCGTCACTTTGAGAGTGACGGGTTGGGGTGAAACCTTCACGAAATTTGACGATAGACCACTGGATCTTCACGTTCAAGAGACAAGCTTTCCAACGAGCCGAAGATCGCGAAGATCCAACGGTCGGATTGAGAGTTATGCTCAAAACGAGGTCGGCCAGGGCTACACTCTTCTCTATGAGTAAGACTGTCGCCTTGTGATGACCATAACTCTCTCATTTCTTTGTCAAATTTAAAAAGTGGCACATGCGAATTGTAGTATTTTTCCTAAGCTTTCCATTGGTGCAAAAATATTTGCATTCCATTGATTCGTTTGGGAGAAACGCCGTTTACAAACTGGCTGGTCTGAGTTGGAGTAGGAGCAGAAGCATACCCTGTTTTCAAGAGGGCATATCTTTCAAAATCCCC
>SZWC01002188.1:0-26723 GCA_023375785.1 Penium margaritaceum
CCTAAACCCTAAACCCTAAACCCTAAACCCTAAACCCTAAACCCTAAACCCTAAACCCTAAACCCTAAACCCTAAACCCTAAACCCTAAACCCTAAACCCTAAACCCTAAACCCTAAACCCTAGAGCTTCATACTTTAGCACTAGAGCGTCACACTTTGGCACAAGAGCTTCACACTAAGGTACAAGAGCATTACACTTTGGCACTAGAGGGTCACATTCTGGCACTAGAGCGTCACACTTTGGCACTAGAGTGTCACACTTTAGCACAAGAGCGTCACACATTGGCACTAGAACGCTGCACATTGGCACTACAGCGTCACACTTTGGTACTAGAGCATCGTACTTTGGCTCTAGAGCTTCACACTTTGGCACTAGAGTGTCATATTTTGGCTCTAGAAAGTCACATATTTGGCACTAGAGCTTCACACTTTGGCACTAGAGCTTCACAATTTGGCACTAGAGTGTCATACTTTGGCACTAGAGAGTCACACTTTGGCACTTGAGCCTCACACTTTGGCACTAGAGCTTCACACTTTGGCACTAGAGCATCACACTTTGGCACTAGAGTGTCACACTTTTGCACTATAGCATCACATATTGGAGATAGAGCGTCACACTTTGGCACTAGAGTGTCACACTTTGGTAATAGAGCGTCACACTTAGGCACTAGAGCGTCACACTTTGGTACTAGAGCCTCACACTTTGGCACTAGAGCGTCACACTTTGGCACTAGAGGGTGACACTTTCGCACTATTGTTTCGAACATTGGCACTAGAGCGTCACACTTTGGCACTAAAGTGTCACACTTTAGCAATAGAGCTTCACACTTTGGCACTGGAGCGTCACACTTTGGCACTAGAGCATCACACTTTCGCACTAGAGCGTCACACTTCGGCACTATAGCTTCAGACTTTGGCACTATAGCTTCACACATTGGCAATACACCATCACACTTTGGCACTAGAGCATCACACTTTGGCACTAGAGCGTTACACTTTGGAACTAAAGCTTCACACTTTGGCACTAGAGCTTCACACTTTAGCACTAGAGCGTCACACTTTGGAACGAAAGCATCACACTTTGGCATGAGAGCGTCACACTTTGGCACTAGAGCTTCACACTTTGGCACTAGAGCATCACACTCTGGCACCAGGGCGTCATACTTTTGCACTAGAGCATCACACTTCGGCACAAGAGCGTCACACTTTGGCACTAGAGTGCCACACTTTGACACTCAAGCGTCACACTTTGACACTAGAGCGTCACACTTTGGCACTCAAGCATCCCACTTTGGGCTTAGAGCGTCACACTTTGGCACGAGAGCGTCACACTTTGGCATGAGAGCTTCACACATTGACACAAGAGCTTCACACTTCGGCACTAATGCGTCACACTCTGGCACCAGGGCATCACTCTTCGGCACTAGAGCGTCACACTTCGGCACAAGAGCGTCACACGTTGGCACAAGAGCGTCCTACTTTGGCACTAGAGCGCCACACTTTGGCACTAAAGCGTCACACTTTGACACTAGAGCGTCACACTTTTGCACTTGAGGATCCCACTTTGGCACTAGAGCGTCACACTTTGATATTAGAATGTCACACTTTGGTACTAGGGCCTCAAACTTTTGCACTAGAGCATCACACTTTGACACTAGAGCATCACACTTTGGCACTAGAGCGTCACACTTCGGCACTAGAGCTTCAGACTTTGGCACTATAGCTTTACACTTGGGCACTACAGCGTCACACTTTGGGACTAGAGTATCACACTTTGGCACTAGAGCATTACACTTTCGAACTAAAGCCTCACACTTTGGCACTAGAGCTTCACACTTTGGCACTGGAGCGTCACACTTTGGCATTAGAGCGTCACAATTTGGCACTAGAGCGTCACACTTTGGCACGAGAGCATGACACTTTGGCATGCGAACGTCACACTTTCGCACTAGAGCTTCACCCTTTGGCACTAGAGCGTCACACTTTGGCACCAGGGCGTCACACTATGGCACTAGAGCATCACACTTTGGCATAAGAGCGTCCCACTTTGGCACTAGAGCGCCACACTTTGGCACTAAAGCGTCACACTTTGACACTAGAGCGTCACACTTTGGCACTCGAGCGTCCCACTTTGGCACTAGAGCGTCACACTTTGGAACGAGAGCGTCACAATTTGGCATGCGAGCTTCACACTTTGACACTAGAGCTTCACACTTTGGCACTAAAGCGTCACACTCTGGCACCAGGGCGTCACACTTAAGCACTAGAGTGTCACACTTCGGCACAAGAGCGTCACACTTTGGCACAAAAGCATCCTACTTTGGCACTAGAGCGCCACACGTTGGCACTAAAGCGTCACACTTTGACACTAGAGCATCACACTCTTGAACTTGAGGGTCCCACTTTGGCACTAGAGTGTCACACTTTGGCATTAGAGCATCACACTTTGGTTCTAGAGCCTCAAACGTTGGCACTAGAGCTTCACACTTTGGCACTAGAGTGTCACACTTTGGCACTAGAGCATCACACTTCGGCACTAGATCGTCACACTTTGGCACTAGAGCTTCAGACATTGGCACTATAGCTTCACACTTTGGCACACCAGCGTCACACTTTGGCACTAGATCATCACACTTTGGCACTAGAGCGTTGCACTTTGGAACTAGAGCTTCACACTTTGGCTCTAGAGCTTCATACATTGGCATAAGAGCATTACACTTTGGCACTAGAGTATCACAATTTGGAACTAGAGCGTAACACTTTGGCACGGGAGCGTCACACTATGGCATGAGAGCATCACACTTTGCCACTGGGGATTCACATTTAGGCATTAGAGCGTCACACTCTGGCACCATATCGTCACACTTTGGCACAAGAGTGTCACACTTCAGCACTAGAGCGTCACACTTTGGCATTAGAGCACCACACTTTGGCACTAGAGCGTCCCACCTTGGCACTTAAGCATCACACTTTGGCATTAGAGCATCACACTTTAGCACTAGAGTGTCACACTTTGGTACTAGAGCGTCACACTTTCGCACTAGAGCTTCAGACTTTGGCACTAGAGCTTCATACTTTGGCACTAGAGCATCACACTTTGGCACGAGAGGATCACACTTTGGCACTAGAGCGTTACACTTTGGAACTATAGCTTCACACATTGGCACAAGAGCTTCACACTTTGGCACTAGAGCTTCACACTTTGGCACTAGATCGTCACACTTTGGCACTAGAGCGTCTCACTTTGGCACTAGGGCATCAAACTTCGGCACTAGAGCGTCACACTTTGGTACTAGAGCCTCACACTTTGGCACTAGAGCGTCACACTTTGGCACTAGAGCGTGACACTTTGGCACTATTGCTTCGAACTTTGGCACTAGAGCGTCACACTTTGGCACTAGAGTATCACACTTTGGCACTAGAGCTTCACACTTTCGCACTAGAGCGTTACACTTTGGAACTAGATTGTCAGAATTTGGCACTAGAGCTTCAAACTTTGGCATTAGAGCGTCACAATTTGGCATTAGAGCGTCACACTTTAGTACTAAAGCCTCACACGTTGGCACTAGAGCGTCCGACTTTGGCACTAGAGTGTCACACTTTGGCACTAGAGCTTCACACTTTGGCACTAGAGCATTACGCTTTGGCACTAGATCATCATTCTTTGGCACTAGAGCTTCAGACTTTGGCACTATAGCTTCACACTTTGGCACTGCAGCATCACACTTTGGCACTATAGTATCACACTTTGGCACTAGAGCATTACACTTTGGAACTAGAGCTTCACATTTTGGCACTAGAGCTTCATACGTTGGCACTAGAGTGTCACACTTTGGCACTAGAGCGTCACAAATTGGCACTAGAGCGTAACACGTTGGCACTAGATCATCACACTTTGGCACTAGAGTGTTACACTTTGGAACTAGAGCTTTACACTTTGGCACTAGAGCTTCATACGTTGGCACTAGAGCGTCACACTTTGGCACTAGAGCGTCACAATTTAGCACTATAGCGTAACACGTTGGCACGAGATCGTCACACTATGGTATGAGAGCGTCACACTTTCGCACTAGAGCTTCACATATAGGCACTAGAGCGTCACACTCTGGCACCAGAGCGTCACATTTTGGCACTAGAGCGTCACACTTCAGCACTCGAGTGTCACACTCTGGCATTAGAGCGTCACACTTTGGCACTAGAGCGTCCCACTTTGGCACTTAAGCATCACACTTTGGCATTAGAGCATCACGATTTAGCACTAGAGTGTCACACTCTGGTACTAGAGCGTCACACTTTGGCACTAGAGCTTCAGACTTTGGCACTAGAGCTTCACACTTTGGCACTAGAGCGTCACACTTTGGAACTATAGCATCACACTTTGGCACTAGAGCGTTACACTATGGAACTAGAGATTCACACTATGGCACTACAGCTTCACACTTTGGCACTAGAGCTTCACACTTTGGCACTAGGGATCACACTTTGGCGCTAGAGCATCACACTTTGGCACTCATGCGTCACACTTTGGCACTAAAGCGTCACACTTGGCACTAGAACGTCACACTTTGGCACTAGAGCGTCACAAGCACTAGAGCATCATACTTTGCCACAAGAGCGTCATACTTTGGCACTAGAGGTTCACACTTTAGCACTAGAGCGTCACCCTTTGGCACTACAGCTGCACACTTTGGCACTATAGCGTCACACTTATGCACTAGAGGTTTACATTCTGGCACTAGAGAGTCACACTTTGGCACTGGAGCATTACACTTTGACACTAGAGCATCACACATTGGCCCAAGAGCGTCACAACTTGGCACTAGAGTGTCACACTTTGGCATTAGAGCGTCACACTTTGGCACTAAAGCGTCAGAGTTTGCACTAGAGCTTCCCACTTTGGCACTAGAGTTTCATACTTTGGATCTTGAGCATCACACTTTGGCACTAGAGTGTCACACGTTGGCACTCGAGCTTCACACTTTGGCACTAGAGCTTCCTCCCTTACCTGCAACGGCAAAGGAGTTGTGTATGGGCACAACTTTAGAGCCATTGCAGTCAGTCATCATCACAGTCGACGCCAAGCCCATCGTCCCGAAGCGCGCCTCCGCCATGAAGAAGCACCCCTCAGCAGAAGTGAAACCTACCCGAGACAAGCTGGAGGATCTTGGCTGTCTTCTATTTGGACTAACGGCCTTCATCGGCATCATCCCTCGCGTAAACTACAGCCTCACCCTCGACCTCGCCTGCTCTGGAATCATCTGCATCCTCTTCACTGCTGACCTTCTTCTTGTGCCCCCACCCAAACGGCCAACTAACAGGGATAACCGATCATCTGCCTTATCCCGACAAGTAGCTTCACAGCAGCATTCCTCTGTACCATTCCACCGCTCTCCCTCCTCATCTACAACCACTAACTCCTAGTTGCATCTTTCACTGCATTCTGAAAACAACCACGACTTGGACCACGGCATCCATTTACACCAAACTCCTCCTTCGACAAATTCCACTCAGCCATGAGATCTTCAGCGACAACAACCTTCACTGCCTCACTCACGAACTCCACATCTCTACACCTCTCAACCTCTCAGTCACAGCGCCGACTAAGAAGCGACGACTACGCCATCTACGACAACGGAAACCCTCATCAATACCGATGTCCTTCCAATCTCCATCATCCCTGAACCCAGCAGTCCCACCTGTCTTATACCCTCCGGCCCCACCAAAATCAGCTCCTAGTCCGACAAAAGACTTTCCTCTGGTTTTCCATAACAACAAACTCACCGCCATCATGTCTACCAACTCACCAACAACTTCAACATCAACGTCACCACTATCAGCCACAAACAGCACAGTGCTTGACAAAAAACTCGCATGCACAAGCCCTCCTGCACCAAGCTCCCCCCACTCTCAGTCACAACCTCAGAGCCCACTGCCAACTGAACTGCACTACGCCCTTCCATTCAGCACTGAAGAAGTCAACGCTTTCATGATCAAAAATTATGGCATCACCTCCACTGGAATGCCAGTGACACACGATCACTCCTCTTCACCAGTTGGGCCCATCGGCTCCACTGAAGGCTCTGATCTCCACCATACGACGCCATGCTCCCCCAACTCACTTGGAACTACTCCCTTCGACTACTTCCTTCTTCCCTCATCCCTTTGTGATAAACCGGGCCAAAACACTCTCATGAAGCGACCTCTACTCTCTCCTCTCCCTGCCAACTGCCCCCTCACTCCTCGCTCACCACCTCTCTGCTTAAAACATCACAAGCGGACCATACTCCACTCTCCCTTCCAACAACTAGACCTGGCAACACCTCGCGGCAGCAAAAGTACTCAACAACGAGTATGAGCAGCCTCAACCTCAGCAAATGAGATCTTGTGGGATTGAGGGCGGGTGTTGGAAATCTTCTCCAATACCCACAAGATCCTAATAATAAAGCACCTGCCCGGTCTATTACTATGATGCCCACGCCAGCACAAGACCAACGGGCAACTACAAAATGCAAGGAAATCCGAGAAGGACAGCTCACTCCCGAAGAATCACTCGGCCAACGGACTGGACTCCCGCCGGTGATCATCCGGCATACGATCAACGGAACTACTGGAAGAAGACAGCCACCGGTAACAAGCGGCGGTAAACCCCACCTCCCGCCAACAACCTGGCGGCTCGGTCCCCGCAATGGGACAAATGGTGGTCCCGCCAAGACCACGCAAGGACTGACCGTTCGGCAGCAACCGGTACGCCTGCAGTCAGCAGAAGCAACAGCAGTACACAAGCAGTACCGGCTGCATCTCTCGTACAAGCCGCCCTAACCGTAGTTTTTCTAGCGGTAGCTTAGACTAGACATATATGAGTAGGACAACTCCTGTATTATTTGCATCAAGTCAATCAGTTATGCTATTCCTTCACTTGCCCGCCTCCTTGGCTGCGACCTCTCACTTGCATATCTTCCTGCCCGCCCTCCACGGCTTCGGCCTCCTCTTCATCTTCCTCTCCCTCCGTCCTTGGCTGTGGCATCCTTCTCTTGTGCCCGTGCTCAACAGCACTGCACCCACTCCTCATCCCCAATATCAGCATCTCCGCTTGTAGCCCGCCCCTCGGCGCTGCGGATCATCGCCCGTGCCTCGGGTGCTGCGGCACTCCTCTTTGATGTGTCCACTCCAGTAGTGCTGCACCCAAGCCTTCAATCATCAACTTGTCCGTTCCTCAGTACTCCAGTTCTCACTCACATGTCAGCCCGCACTCTGTCGCTGCAGTTCCAAGGTTCTGCCGGCCCGTGCCTCAGTGCTGCGGCTCTGTAGCCCGCGCCTTGGCACTGCTCCCACAAGCTACAGCTCAAACATTCCTCCTTCCATCATCTATTGTTTTTGTACTTGAGCATCGTGCCCGTTCTCGGTTTGCCTCTTGCATGTTTCCAGACCACCTATTCCTCGAACCTTCGTGGATGGTTCTCTACTAATCTATCAAGTCTGCCATGGTTCGCCTGACAGAGTGTCTGACCCTTACAATGTACTGACAAGAGCATCACACTTTGGTACTAGAGCGTCACACTTTGGCACTAGAGCATCACACTTTGGTACTAGAGCATCACAGTTTGGCATTAGAGCATGGAACATTGGTACTAGAGCGTCACACTTTGGCACTAGAGCTTCACACTTTGGCACTAGAGCTTCACACTTTGGCACTAGAGCGTCACACTTTGGCACTAGAGTGTAACACTTTGCCACTTGAGCTTGACAATTTGACATTAGAGCGTCACACTTTGGCACTAGAGCTTCACATTTTGGAACTAGAGCATCACACTTTGGCACTAGAGCGTCACACTTTGGCACACGAGCGTCACACTTTGGCACTAGAGCTTCACACTTTAGCACTAAAGCGTCACCCTTTGGCACTAGAGAGTTACACTTTGGCAGTAGAGCGTCACACTTTGGCACTATAGCTTACCACTTTGGCACTAGAGCTTCACACTTTGGCACTAGAGCGTCGCACTTTGGCACTAGAGCGTCACACTTTGGCACTAGAGCTTGACACTTTGACATTAGAGTGTCACACTTTGGCACTAGAGCTTCACATTTCGGTGCTAGAGAACCACACGTTGGCAGTAGAGCGTCACACTTTGGCATTAGAGCTTCACACCTTGACACTAGAGCGTCACACCTTGGTACTAGAGCGTCACACTTTGGCACTAGAGCGACACACTTTGGCACGATAGCGTCATACTTTGGCACTAGACCGTCACACTTTGGCACTAGAGCATCACACTTTGGCACGAGAGCTGCACACTTTCGCACTAGAGCATCACAGTTTGGTACTAGAGCGTCACACTTGGCCACTAGAACGTCACACTTTGGCACTAGAGCGTCACACTTTGCGACTAGGACTTCACACTTTGGCTTAAGAGCGTCACATTTTGACACTAGAACTCCACACTTTGGCACTAGAGCCTCACATGTTGGCACTAGAGCATCACACTTTTACACTAGAGCTTCAGACTTTGGCACTATAGCTTGACACGTTTGCACTACTATGTCACAATTTGGCACTAGAGTATCACACTTTGGCACTAGAGCGTCCCACTTTGGCATGATAGCGTCACACTTTGGCATGAGAGTGTCACACTTTGGCACTAGAGCTTCACACTTAGGCACTAGAGAGTCATACTCTAGCACCAGGGTATCACACTTTGACACTAGAGTGTCACACTTCGGCACTAGAGCGTCACACTTTGGCACTAGAGCGTCCCAGTTTGGCACTAGAGTGCCACACTATGGCACTAAAGCGTCACACTTTGACACTAGAGCGTCACACTTTGGCACTCGAGCGTCCCACTTTGGCACTAGAGCGTGATACTTTGGCACGAGAGCGTCACACTTTGGCATGAGAGCTTCACACATTAACACTAGAACTTCACACTTTGGCACTAGAGCGTCACACTCTGGCACCGGGGCGTCATAGTTTGGCACTAGAGCGTCACACTTCAGCACAAGAGCGTCACACTTTGGCACTAGAGCGTCCCTCTTTGGCACTAGAGTACCACACTTTGGCACTAAAGCGTCACACTTTGACACTACAGCGTCACACTTTGGCACTCGAGCGTCCCACTTTAGCACTAGAGCGTCACACTTTGGCATTAGAGCGTCATACTTTGGTACTAGAGCCTCACACTTTGGCACTAGAGCATCACACTTTGGCACTCGAGCGTGACAATTTGGCACTAGAGTTTCAACTTTGGTACTAGAGCGTCACACTTTGGCACAAGAGTATCACACTTTGTTACTAGAGCTTCACACTTTGGCACTAGAGCATCACACTTTGGCACTAGAGCATCACACTTTGGCACTAGATCATCACACTTCGGCACTAGAGCTTCAGACTTTGGCACAATAGCTTCACACTTTGGCACTACAGCGTCACACTTTGGCACTAGAGCATCACACTTTGGCACTAGAGCGTTACACTTTGGAACTAGAGCTTCAGACTTTGGTACTAGAGCTTCATACGTTGGAACTAAAGCGTCACACTTTGGCACTAGAGCATCACCATTTGGCACTAGAGCGTAACACTTTGGCACGAGAGTGTCACACTATGGCATGAGAGCGTCACACTTTGGCACTAGAGCTTCACATTTAGGCACTAGAGCGTCACACTCTGGAACCAGAGCGTCACACTTTGGCACTAGAGAGTCACACTTCAGCACTAAAGCGTCACACTCTGGCATTAGAGCTTCACACTTTGGCACTAGAGCGTCCCACTTTGGCACTTAAGCGTCATACTTTGGCATTAGAGCATCACACTTTAGCACTAGAGTGTCACACTTTGGTACTAGAGCATCACACTTTGGCACTAGAGGTTCAGACTTTGGTACTAGAGCTTCACACTTTGGCACTAGAGCGTCACACTTTGGCAGTAGAGCATCATACTTTGGCACTAGAGCGTTACACTTTGGAACTTGAGCTTCTCACATTGGCACTAGAAGTTCACACTTTGGCTCTACAGCTTCACACTTTGGCACAAGAGCGTCGCACTTTGGCACTAGAGAATCACACTTTCGCACTAATGCGTCACGCTTTGGCACTAGAGCGTCACACTTGGCACTAGAATGTCACACGTTGGCACTAGAGCATCACAGGCACTAGAGCATCATATTTTGCCACAAGAGCGTCACACTTTGGCACTAGAGCTTCACACTTTTAGCACTAAAGCGTCACCCTTCGGCACTAGAGCTTCACACTTTGGCACTAGAGCAGCATACTTCGGCACTAGAGCTTCACAGTCTGGCACTAGAGAGTCACACTTTGGCACTAGAGCATTACACTTTGGCACTAGAGCATCACACATTCGCACAAGAGCGTCACAACTTGGCACTAGAGTGTAACACTTGGGCAATAGAGCATCACACTTTGGCACTAGAGCGTCACACTTTGGCACTAGAGCTTCCCACTTTGGCACTAGAACTTCATACTTTGGCACTTGAGCATCACACTTTGGCACTAGAGTGTCACACTTAAACGCTAGAGCGTCACACTTTGGCACTAGAGCTTCACACTTTGGAACTAGAGCTTCACACTTTGGCAATAAAGCGTCACACTTTGGTACAAGAGTGTCAAACATTGGTACTAGAGAATCAGTCTTTGGTACCAGAGCATCACACTTTGGCACTAGAGCTTCACATTTTGGCACTAGAGCGTCACACATTGACACTAGAGCATGACACTTTGGCACTAGAGCGTCACACTTTGGCACTAGAGCTTCACACTTTGGCACTAGAGCTTCACACTTTGGCACTAGAGCATCACACTTTGGCACTAGAGCGTCACACTTTGGCACTAGAGCGGCACAGTTTGGCACTAGAGTATCACACTTTGGCACTAGAGCGGCACAGTTTGGCACTAGAGTATCACACTTTGGCACTAGAGCGGCACAGTTTGGCACTAGAGTATCACACTTTGGCACTAGAGCGGCACAGTTTGGCACTAGAGTATCACACTTTGGCACTAGAGCGGCACAGTTTGGCACTAGAGTATCACACTTTGGCACTAGAGCGGCACAGTTTGGCACTAGAGTATCACACTTTGGCACTAGAGCGGCACAGTTTGGCACTAGAGTATCACACTTTGGCACTAGAGCGGCACAGTTTGGCACTAGAGTATCACACTTTGGCACTAGAGCGGCACAGTTTGGCACTAGAGTATCACACTTTGGCACTAGAGCGGCACAGTTTGGCACTAGAGTATCACACTTTGGCACTAGAGCGGCACAGTTTGGCACTAGAGTATCACACTTTGGCACTAGAGCGGCACAGTTTGGCACTAGAGTATCACACTTTGGCACTAGAGCGGCACAGTTTGGCACTAGAGTATCACACTTTGGCACTAGAGCGGCACAGTTTGGCACTAGAGTATCACACTTTGGCACTAGAGCGGCACAGTTTGGCACTAGAGTATCACACTTTGGCACTAGAGCGGCACAGTTTGGCACTAGAGTATCACACTTTGGCACTAGAGCGGCACAGTTTGGCACTAGAGTATCACACTTTGGCACTAGAGCGGCACAGTTTGGCACTAGAGTATCACACTTTGGCACTAGAGCGGCACAGTTTGGCACTAGAGTATCACACTTTGGCACTAGAGCGGCACAGTTTGGCACTAGAGTATCACACTTTGGCACTAGAGCGGCACAGTTTGGCACTAGAGTATCACACTTTGGCACTAGAGCGGCACAGTTTGGCACTAGAGTATCACACTTTGGCACTAGAGCGGCACAGTTTGGCACTAGAGTATCACACTTTGGCACTAGAGCGGCACAGTTTGGCACTAGAGTATCACACTTTGGCACTAGAGCGGCACAGTTTGGCACTAGAGTATCACACTTTGGCACTAGAGCGGCACAGTTTGGCACTAGAGTATCACACTTTGGCACTAGAGCGGCACAGTTTGGCACTAGAGTATCACACTTTGGCACTAGAGCGGCACAGTTTGGCACTAGAGTATCACACTTTGGCACTAGAGCGGCACAGTTTGGCACTAGAGTATCACACTTTGGCACTAGAGCGGCACAGTTTGGCACTAGAGTATCACACTTTGGCACTAGAGCGGCACAGTTTGGCACTAGAGTATCACACTTTGGCACTAGAGCGGCACAGTTTGGCACTAGAGTATCACACTTTGGCACTAGAGCGGCACAGTTTGGCACTAGAGTATCACACTTTGGCACTAGAGCGGCACAGTTTGGCACTAGAGTATCACACTTTGGCACTAGAGCGGCACAGTTTGGCACTAGAGTATCACACTTTGGCACTAGAGCGGCACAGTTTGGCACTAGAGTATCACACTTTGGCACTAGAGCGGCACAGTTTGGCACTAGAGTATCACACTTTGGCACTAGAGCGGCACAGTTTGGCACTAGAGTATCACACTTTGGCACTAGAGCGGCACAGTTTGGCACTAGAGTATCACACTTTGGCACTAGAGCGGCACAGTTTGGCACTAGAGTATCACACTTTGGCACTAGAGCGGCACAGTTTGGCACTAGAGTATCACACTTTGGCACTAGAGCGGCACAGTTTGGCACTAGAGTATCACACTTTGGCACTAGAGCGGCACAGTTTGGCACTAGAGTATCACACTTTGGCACTAGAGCGGCACAGTTTGGCACTAGAGTATCACACTTTGGCACTAGAGCGGCACAGTTTGGCACTAGAGTATCACACTTTGGCACTAGAGCGGCACAGTTTGGCACTAGAGTATCACACTTTGGCACTAGAGCGGCACAGTTTGGCACTAGAGTATCACACTTTGGCACTAGAGCGGCACAGTTTGGCACTAGAGTATCACACTTTGGCACTAGAGCGGCACAGTTTGGCACTAGAGTATCACACTTTGGCACTAGAGCGGCACAGTTTGGCACTAGAGTATCACACTTTGGCACTAGAGCGGCACAGTTTGGCACTAGAGTATCACACTTTGGCACTAGAGCGGCACAGTTTGGCACTAGAGTATCACACTTTGGCACTAGAGCGGCACAGTTTGGCACTAGAGTATCACACTTTGGCACTAGAGCGGCACAGTTTGGCACTAGAGTATCACACTTTGGCACTAGAGCGGCACAGTTTGGCACTAGAGTATCACACTTTGGCACTAGAGCGGCACAGTTTGGCACTAGAGTATCACACTTTGGCACTAGAGCGGCACAGTTTGGCACTAGAGTATCACACTTTGGCACTAGAGCGGCACAGTTTGGCACTAGAGTATCACACTTTGGCACTAGAGCGGCACAGTTTGGCACTAGAGTATCACACTTTGGCACTAGAGCGGCACAGTTTGGCACTAGAGTATCACACTTTGGCACTAGAGCGGCACAGTTTGGCACTAGAGTATCACACTTTGGCACTAGAGCGGCACAGTTTGGCACTAGAGTATCACACTTTGGCACTAGAGCGGCACAGTTTGGCACTAGAGTATCACACTTTGGCACTAGAGCGGCACAGTTTGGCACTAGAGTATCACACTTTGGCACTAGAGCGGCACAGTTTGGCACTAGAGTATCACACTTTGGCACTAGAGCGGCACAGTTTGGCACTAGAGTATCACACTTTGGCACTAGAGCGGCACAGTTTGGCACTAGAGTATCACACTTTGGCACTAGAGCGGCACAGTTTGGCACTAGAGTATCACACTTTGGCACTAGAGCGGCACAGTTTGGCACTAGAGTATCACACTTTGGCACTAGAGCGGCACAGTTTGGCACTAGAGTATCACACTTTGGCACTAGAGCGGCACAGTTTGGCACTAGAGTATCACACTTTGGCACTAGAGCGGCACAGTTTGGCACTAGAGTATCACACTTTGGCACTAGAGCGGCACAGTTTGGCACTAGAGTATCACACTTTGGCACTAGAGCGGCACAGTTTGGCACTAGAGTATCACACTTTGGCACTAGAGCGGCACAGTTTGGCACTAGAGTATCACACTTTGGCACTAGAGCGGCACAGTTTGGCACTAGAGTATCACACTTTGGCACTAGAGCGGCACAGTTTGGCACTAGAGTATCACACTTTGGCACTAGAGCGGCACAGTTTGGCACTAGAGTATCACACTTTGGCACTAGAGCGGCACAGTTTGGCACTAGAGTATCACACTTTGGCACTAGAGCGGCACAGTTTGGCACTAGAGTATCACACTTTGGCACTAGAGCGGCACAGTTTGGCACTAGAGTATCACACTTTGGCACTAGAGCGGCACACTTTGGCACTAGAGCGTGACACTTTGGAACTATTGTTTCAAACTTTGGCACTACAGCGTCAACCTTTGGCACTACAGTGTCACACTTTGGCACTAGAGCTTCACACTTTGGCACTAGAGCGTCACACTTTGGCACTAGAGAATCATACTTTGGCACTAGAGCGTCACACTTTGGCACTAGAGCTTCAGACTTTGGCACTATAGCTTCACACTTCGGCACTCCAGCGTCACACTTTGGCACTAGAGCATCACACTTTGGCACTAGAGCGTTACACTTTGGAACTAGAGCTTCACACTTTGGTGATAGAGCTTCATACGTTGGAACTAGAGCATCACACTTTGGCACTAGAGCATCACCATTTTGCATTAGAGCGTAACACTTTGGCACAAGAGTATCACACTATGGCATGAGACCGTCACACTTTGGCACTAGAGCTTCACATTTAGGCACTAGAGCGTCACACTCTGGAACCAGAGTATCACACTTTGGCACTATAGCATCGCACTTCAGCACTAGAGCGTCACACCCTGGCATTAGAGCTTCACACTTTGGCACTAGAGCGTCCCACTTTGGCACTTAAGCGTCACACTTTGGCATTCGAGTATCACACTTTGGCACTAGAGTGTCACACTTTGGTACTAGAGCACCACACTTTGGCACTAGAGGTTCAGACTTTGGCACTAGAGCTTCACACTTTGGCACTAGAGCGTCTCATATTGGTAGTAGAGCATCATACTTTGGCACTAGAGCGATACACTTTGGAACTTGAGCTTCACACTTTGGCACTAGAGTTTCACATTTTGGCTCTATAACTTCACACTTTGGCACAAGAGCGCCACACTTTGGCACTAGAGCATCACACTTTAGCACTTATGAGTCACACTTGGGCACTAGAGCGTCACACTTGGCACTAGAATGTCACACGTTGGCACTAGCGCGTCACAGGCACAGGAGCATCATACTTTGCCAGAAGAGCATCACACTTTGGCACTAGAACTTCACACTTTAGCACTAGAGCGTCACCCTTTCGCACCAGAGCTTCACACTTTGGCACTAGAGCAGCATTCTTTGGCACTAGAGCTTCACAGTCTGGCACTAGAGAGTCACACTTTGGCACTAGAGCATTACACTTTGGCACTAGAGCATCACACATTGGCACAAGAGCGTCACAACTTGGCACTAGAGTGTCACACTTGGGCATTAGAGCGTCACACTTTGGCACTATAGCGTCACACTTTGGCACTAGAGCTTCCCACTTTGGCACTAGAGCTTCATACTTTGGCACTTTAGCATCACAATTTGGCACTAGAGTGTCACACTTAAACACTAGAGCGTCACACTTTGGCACCACAGCTTCACACTTTGGAACTAGAGCTTCACACTTTGCCAATAAAGCGTCATACTTTGGCACCAGAGTGTCACACATTGGCACTAGAGCGTCAGACTTTGGTACCAGAGCATCACACTTTGGCACTAGAGCTTCACACTTTGGCACTAGAGCGTCACACTTTGGCACTAGAGCATGACACTTTGGCACTAGAGCGTCACACTTAGGCACTAGAGCTTCACACTTTGGCACTAGAGCGTCACACATTGGCACTAGAGCGTCAGACTTTGGTACCAGAGCATCACACTTTGGCACTAGAGCTTCACACTTTGGCACTAGAGCGTCACACTTTGGCACTAGAGCATGACACTTTGGCACTAGAGCATCACACTTTGGCACTAGAGCTTCACACATAGGCACTAGAGCTTCACACTTTTGCACTAGAGCATCACACTTTGGCACTAGAGCGTCACACTTTGGCACTAGACCTTGACATTTTGACATTAGAGCGTCACACTTTGGAACTATAGCTTCACATTTTGGAACTAGAGCATCACACTTTGGCACTACTGCGTCATACTTTGGCACTAGATCTTCACACCTTGGCACTAGAGCGTCACACTTTGGTACTAGAGCGTCACACTTTGGCACTAGAGCGACACACATTAGCACTATAGCGTCACACTTTGGCACTAGACCGTCACTTTTTGGCACTATATCGTCACACTTCGGCACAAGAGCTTCAACCTTTGGTACTAGAGCATGACACTTTGGCACTAGACGGTCAAACTTAAGCACTAGAGAATCACACTTTGGCACTAGAGCATCACACTTTGGCACTAGGACTTCACACTTTGGCTAAAGAGCGTCACATTTTGACACTAGATCTCCACAAATTGGCACTAGAGCATCACACTTTGGAACTAAAACATCACAATTTGGCACTAGAGCGGCACAGTTTGGCACTAGAGTATCACACTTTGGCACTAGAGTGTCACACCTTGGCACGAGAGCGTCACACTTCGGCACTAGAGCGGCACACTTTGCCACTAGAGCGTCACACATTGGAACTAGAGCTTCACACTTTAGCACTAGAGTGTTACCCGTTGGCACTATAGCGACACACGTTGGCACTATAGCGTCACACTTTGGCACGAGAGCTTCACACTTTGGTACTAGAGCGTCATACTTGGCCATTAGAGCGTCACACTTTAGCACTAGATCGTCACACTTTGCGACTAGGACATCACACTTTGGCTCAAGAGCGTCACATTTTGACACTAGAGCTCCACACTTTGGCACTAGAGCCTCACACTTTGGCACTAGAGCAGCACACTTTGGCACTAGAGAATCACACTTTGGCACTAGAGTGTCACACTCTTGCACTATAGTATCACACTTTGGCACTAGAGTGTCACACCTCGGCACTAGAGCGTCACACTTTGGCACTAGAGCGTCCCACTTTGGCACTATAACTTCACACTTTAGAACTAGAGCGTCACCCTTTGGCACGAGAGCTTCACACTTTGGTACTAGAGCGTCACACTTTGGCACTAGAACTTCACAGTCTGGCACTAGAGAGTCACACTTAGGCACTAGAGCATTACACTTTGGCACTAGAGCATCACACTTTGGAACAAGAGCGTCACACCTTGGCACTACAGTGTCACACTTTGGCATTAGAGCGTCACACTTTGGCACTAGAGCGCCACACTTTGGCACTAGAGCTTCAGACTTTGGCACTATAGCTTCACACTTCGGCACTACAGCGTCACACTTTGGCACTAGAGCATCACACTTTGGCACTAGAGCGTTACACTTTGGAACTAGAGCTTCACACTTTGGTAATAGAGCTTCATACGTTGGAACTAGAGCGTCACACTTTGGCACTAGAGCATCACCATTTGGCACTAGAGCGTAACACTTTGGCACAAGAGCATCACACTATGGCATGAGAGCGTCACACTTTGGCACTAGAGCTTCACATTTAGGCACTAGAGCGTCAGACTCTGGAACCAGAGTGTCACACTTTGGCACTATAGCGTCGCACTTCAGCACTAGAGCGTCACACTCTGGCATTAGAGCTTCACACTTTGGCACTAGAGCATCCCACTTTGGCACTTAAGCGTCACACTTTGGCATTAGAGCATCACACTTTGGCACTAGAGTGTTACACTTTGGTACAAGAGCACCACACTTTGGCACTAGAGGTTCAGACTTTGGCACTAGAGCTTCACACTTTGGCGCTAGAGCGTCACACTTTGGCAGTAGAGCATCATACTTTGGCACTAGAGCGATACACTTTGGAACTTGAGCTTCACACTTTGGCACTAGAGCTTCACACTTTGGCTCTATAACTTCACACTTTGGCACGAGAGCGCCACACTTTGGCACTAGAACATCACGCTTTAGCGCTTATGCGTCACACTTTGGCACTTGAGCGTCACACTTGGCACTAGAATGTCACACGTTGGCACTAGAGCATCACAGGCACAAGAGCATCATACTTTGCCAGAAGAGCATCACACTTTGGCACTAGAGCTTCACACTTTAGCACTAGAGCGTCACCCTTTCGCACTAGAGCTTCACACTTTGGCACTAGAGCAGCATACTTTGGCACTAGAGCTTCACAGTCTGGCACTAGAGAGTCACAATTTGGCATTAGAGCATTACACTTTGGCACTAGAGTATCACACATTGGCACAAGAGCGTCACAACTTGGCACTAGAGTGTCACACTTGGGCATTAAAGCGTCACACTTTGGCACTAGAGCGTCACACTTTGGCACTAGAGCTTCCAACTTTGGCACTAGAGCTTCATACTTTGGCACTTGAGCATCACAATTTGGCACTAGAGTGTCACACTTAAACACTAGAGCGTCACACTTTGGCACTAGAGCTTCACACTTTGGAACTAGAGCTTCATACTTAGGCAATTAAGCGTCACACTTTGGCCCTAGAGTGTCACACATTGGCACTAGAGCGTCAGACTTTGGTACCAGAGCATCACACTTTGGCACTAGAGCTTCACACTTTGGCACTAGAGCGTCACACTTTGGCACTAGAGCATGACACTTTGGCACTAGAGCGTCACACTTTGGCACTAGAGCTTCATACTTTGGCACTTTAGCATCACAATTTGGCACTAGAGTGTCACACTTAAACACTAGAGCGTCACACTTTGGCACCACAGCTTCACACTTTGGAACTAGAGCTTCACACTTTGCCAATAAAGCGTCATACTTTGGCACCAGAGTGTCACACATTGGCACTAGAGCGTCAGACTTTGGTACCAGAGCATCACACTTTGGCACTAGAGCTTCACACTTTGGCACTAGAGCGTCACACTTTGGCACTAGAGCATGACACTTTGGCACTAGAGCGTCACACTTTGGCACTAGAGCTTCGCACATAGGCACTAGAGCTTCAAACTTTTGCACTAGAGCATCACACTTTGGCACTAGAGCGTCATACTTTGGCACTAGAGCTTGACAATTTGACATTAGAGCGTCACACTTTGGCACTAGAACTTCACATTTTGGAACTAGAGCATCACACTTTGGCACTACTGCGTCACACTTTGGCACTAGATCTTCACACCTTGGCACTAGAGCGTCACACTTTGGTACTAGAGCGTCACACTTTGGCACTAGAGCGGCACACTTTGGCACTAGAGCGTCACACTTTGGCACTAGACCGTCACTCTTTGGCACTAGATCGTCACACTTTGGCACAAGAGCTTCAACCTTTGGCACTAGAGCATGACACTTTGGCACTAGACGGTCAAACTTAAGCACTAGAGAATCACTCTTTGGCACTAGAGCGTCACACTTTGACACTAGAGCTCCTCAAATTGGCACTAGAGCGTCACACTTTGGAACTAAAACATCACAATTTGGCACTAGAGCGGCACAGTTTGGCACAAGAGTATCACACTTTGGCACTAGAGTGTCACACCTTGGCACAAGAGCGTCACACTTCGGCACTAGAGCGGCACACATTGCCACTAGAGCGTCACACTTTGGAACTAGAGCTTCACACTTCAGCACTAGAGTGTTACCCTTTGGCACTAGAGCGACACACGTTGGCACTATAGCGTCACACTTTTGCACGAGAGCTTCACACTTTGGCAATAGAGCATCACAGTTTGGTACTAGAGCGTCATACTTGGCCATTAGAGCATCACACTTTAGCACTAGATCGTCACACTTTGCGACTAGGAAATCACACTTTGGCTCAAGAGCGTCACATTTTGACACTAGACCTCCACACTTTGGCACTAGAGCCTCACACTTTGGCACTAGAGCATCACACTTTGGAACTAGAGCATCACACTTTGGCACTAGAGTGTCACACTTTTGCACTAGAGTATTACACTTTGGCACTAGAGTGTCACACCTCGGCACCAGAGCGTAACACTTTGGCACTAGAGCGTCCCACTTTGGCACTAGAACTTCACACTTTAGAACTAGAGCGTCATCCTTTGGCACTAGAGCTTCACACTTTGGCACTAGAGCGTCACACTTTGGCACTAGAGCTTCACAGTCTGGCACTAGAGAGTCACACTTTGCCACTAGAGCATTACACTTTGGCACTAGAGCATCACACTTTGGAACAAGAGCGTCACACCTTGGTACTACAGTGTCACACTTAGGCATTAGAGCGTCACACTTTGGCACTAGAGCGCCACACTTTGGCACTAGAGCTTCCCACTTTGGCACTAGAGCTTCACACTTTGGCACTTGAGCGTCACACTTTGGCACTAGAGCGTCACACTTCGGCACTAGAGCATTACACTTTGGTACTTGCGTGTCACACTTCAACATTAGAGCGTCACACTTTGGCACTAGAGCTACACACTTTGGCACTAGAGCTTCACACTTTGGCACTAGAGCTACACACTTTGGCACTAGAGCGTCACTTATTGGCAATATAGCGTCAGACTTTGGTTCTAGAGCGTCACACTTTGGCACTAGAGCGTCACACTTTGGCACTTGAGCTTCACACTTTGGCACTAGAGCTTCACAATTTGGCACTGGAGCATCACACTTTGGCACTAGAGCGTCACACTTTGCCACTAGAGGTTCACATTTTGGAACCAGAGCGTCACACTTTGGCACTAGAGCGTCACACTTTGGCACTAGAGCGTAACACTTTGGTACTAGGGCCTCACACTTTGGCACTAGAGCGTCACACTTTGGCACTAGAGCGTGACACGTTGGCACTATTGTTTCAAACTTTGGCACTAGAGCGTCACACTTTGGCACTAGAGTGTCACACTTTGGCACTAGAGCTTCACACTTTGGCACTAGATCGTCACACTTTGGCACTAGAGCATCACACCTTGGCACTAGAGCGTCACACTTTGGCACTAGAGCATCAGACTTTGGCACTATAGCTTCACACTTTGGCACTAGATCGTCACACTTTGGCACTAGAGCATCACACTTTGGCACTAGAGCGTTACACCTTGGAACTAAAACTTCACACTTTGACACTATAGCTTCACACTCTGGTACTAGAGCGTCACACTTTGGCAGTAGGGCATCACAATTTGGCACTAGAGCGTCACACTTGGGCACGAGAGAATCACACTTTCGCATGAGAGCATCACAGTTTGGAACTAGAGCTTCATACTTAGGCACTAGAGCGTGACACTCTGGCACCAGGACATCAGACTTTGGCACTAGAGCGTCACACTCCGGCACTAGAGCGTCACTCTTTGGCACTAGAGTGTCCCACTTTGGCACTAGAGTGCCACACTTTGGCACTAAAGCATCACACTTAGACACTAGAGCGTCATACTCTGGCACTCAAGCGTCCTCCTTTGGCACTAGAGTATCACACTTTGGCACGAAAGTGTCACACTTTGGCATGAGAGCGTCACACTCTGACACTAGAACTTCACACTTTGGCACTAGAGTGTCACACTTCGGCACAAGAGCGTCGCACTTTGACACTAGAGCGTCACACTTTGGCACTCGAGCGTCCCACTTTGGCACTAGAGCATCACACTTTGGCATTAGAGCGTCACACTTTGGTACTAGAGCCTCACACTTCAGCACTAGAGCGTCACGCTTTGGCACTAGAGCGTGACACTTTGGCACTAGAGTTTCAACTTTGGCACTAGAGTGTCACACTTTGGCACTAGATTGTCACACTTTGGCACTAAAGCTTCACAATTTGCCACTAGAGCATCACACTTTGGCACTAACGTTTCACACTTTGGCACTAGAGCTTCACACTTTGGCACTAGAGCTTCACACTTTGGCACTAGAGCGTCACACTTGGAACTACAGCATCACACTTTGGCACTAGAGCGTCACACTTGGCACTAGAGCATCACAGGCACTAGAGCATCACACTTTCGGCACTAGAGCATCACACTTTGGCACTAGAGCGTCACACTTCGGCACTAGAGCTTCAGACATTGGCACTATAGCTTCACACTTTGACACTACAGTGTCACACTTCGGCTCTAGAGCATCACACTTTGGCACTAGAGTGTTACACTTTGGAACTAGAGCTTCACACTTTGGCACTAGAGCGTCACACTTGGCACTAGAGCATCACAGGCACTAGAGCATCACACTTTCGGCACTAGAGCATCACACTTTGGCACTAGAGCGTCACACTTCGGCACTAGAGCTTCAGACATTGGCACTATAGCTTCACACTTTGACACTACAGTGTCACACTTCGGCTCTAGAGCATCACACTTTGGCACTAGAGTGTTACACTTTGGAACTAGAGCTTCACTCTTTGGCACTAGAGCTTCACACGTTGGCACTAGAGCGGGACACATTGGCACTAGAGCATCTCAGTTTGACAATAGAGCGTAACACTTTGGCACGAGAGCGTCACACTATGGCATGAGAGCATCACACTTTGGCACTAGAGCTTCATATTTAGGAACTAGAGCGTCACACTCTGGCACCAGAGCGTCAGACTTTGCCACTAGAGCATCACACTTCAGCACTAGAGCATCACACTCTGGCATTAGAGCGTCACACTTTGGCACCAGAGCATCCCACTTTGGCACTTAAGCGTCACACTTACGTAAAAGAGCATCACACTTTAGCACGAGAGTGTCACACTTTGGTACTAGAGCGTCATACTTTGGCACTAGTTCTTCAGACTATGGCACCTGCGCTTCACACTTTGGCACTAGAGCGTCACACTTTGGCACTAGAGCATCACAATTGGCACTAGACAGTTACACTTTGGAACTAGAGTTTCACACTTTGGCGCTAGAGCTTCACACTTTGGCAATAGAGCTTCACACTTTGGCACTAGAGCGTCACACTTGGCACTAGAGCATCACAGGCACTAGAGCATCACACTTTGGCACTAGAGCGTCACACTTTGGCACTAGAGCGTCACACTTGGCACTAGAGCATCACAGGCACTAGAGCATCACACTTTGGCACTAGAGCGTCACACTTTGGCACTAGAGCTTCACAATCAGGCACTAGAGAGTCACACTTTGGCACTAGAGCATTACACTTTGGCACTAGGGCATCATATATTGGCACAAGAGCGTCACAACATGGCACTAGAGTGTCACACTTTGGAATTAGAGCGTCACACGTTGGCACTAGAGCGTCACACTTATGTACTAGAGCTTCCCACTTTGGCACTAGAGCTTCACACTTTGGCACTTGAGCGTCACACTTTGGCACTAGAGCGTCACACGTTGGCACAGGAGCTTCACACTTTGGCACTAGAGCGTCACACTTTGGCACTAGAGCTTCACACTTTGCAACTAGAGCATCACACTTTGGTACTAGAGCTTCACACTTTGGCACTAGAGCTTCACACTTTGGCACTAAAGCGTCATACTTTGTCACTAAAGCGTCACACTTTGGCACTAGAGTGTCACACATTGGCACTAGAGCGTCAGATTTTGGTTCTAGAGTGTCACACTTTTGCACTAGAGCGTCACACTTTGGCACTTCAGCTTCAAACTTTGGCACTAGAGCTTCCCACTTTGGCACTAGAGCATCACACTTTGGCACTAGAGCGACACACTTTGGCACTAGATGTTCACATTTTGGAACTAGAGAGTCACACTTTGGCACTAGAGCTTCCCACTTTGGCACTAGAGCATCACACTTTGGCACTAGAGCGACACACTTTGGCACTAGATGTTCACATTTTGGAACTAGAGAGTCACACTTTGGCACTAGAGCGTCACAGTTTGGCACTAGACCGTCACACTTTGGCACTAGAGCGTCACACTTTGGTACTAGAGCCTCACACTTTGGCACTAGAGCGTCACACTTTGGCACTAGAGCGTGACACTTTGGAACTATTGTTTCAAACTTTGGCACTAGAGCGTCAACCTTTGGCACTAGAGTGTCGCACTTTGGCACTAGAGCTTCACACTTTGGCACTAGAGCATCAAACTTTGGCACTAGAGCATCACACTTTGGGACTAGAGCGCCACACTTTGGCACTAGAGCTTCAGACTTTGGCACTATACCTTCACATTTTGGCACTAGAGCTTCACACTTTGGCACTATAGCATCACACTTTGGCACTATATTGTTACACTTTGGAACTAAAGCTTCACACTTTGGCACTAAAGATTCAAACTTTGATACTAGAGCGTCACACTTTGGCACTAGAGCATCAGAATTTGGCACTAGAGCGTCACACTTTGGCACAAAAGAGTCACACTTTGAAATCAGAGCGTCAAACTTTGGCACTAGAGCTTCACACTTCCGCACTAGGGCGTAACACTCTAGCACCAGGGCATCAGATTTTGGCACTAGAGCGTCACACTTCGGGACTAGAGCGTCATACTTTGGCACTAGAGCATCCCACTTTGGCACTAGAGCACCACACTTTGGCACTAAAGCGTCACACTTTGACACTAGAGTGTCACACTTTGGCACTCGAGCGTCCCACTTTGGCACTAGAGCGTCACACTTTGGCACGAGAGCGTCACACTTTGGCATGAGAGCGTCACACTCTGACACTAGAGCGTCACACTTTGGCACTAGAGTGTCACACTTTGGCACTCGAGCGTCCCACTTTGGCACTAGAGCGTCACACTTTGGCACGAGAGCGTCACACTTTGGCATGAGAGCGTCACACTCTGACACTAGAGCTTCACACTTTGGCACTAAAGCGTCACACTCTGGCACCAGGGCGTCACACTTTGGCACTAGAACGTCACACTTTGGCACAAGAGCATCGCACTTTGACACTAGAGCGTCACACTTTGGCACTCGAGCATCCCACTTTGGCACTAGAGTGTCACACTTTGGCATTAGGGCGTCAAACTTTGGTTCTAGAGCCTCATACTTTGGCAGTAGAGCGTCACACTTTGGCACTATAGCATGACACTTTGGTACTAGAGTTTCAACTTTGGCACTAAAGCATCACACTCTGGCACTAGAGTGTCATACTTTGGCACTAGAGCATCACACTTTGGCACTAGAGCGTCACACTTCGGCACTAGAGCTTCAGACTTTGGCACTATAGCTTCACACTTTGGCACTATAGCGTCACACTTTAGCACTGGAGCATCACACTTGGGCACTACAGCGTTCTACTTTGGAACTAGAGCTTCACACTTTGGCACTAGAGCTTCACACATTGGCGCTAGAGCGTCACACTTTGGCACTAGAGCATCACAATTTGGCACTAGAGCGTAACACTTTGGCACAAGACCGTCACACTATGGCATGAGAGCGTCACACTCTGGCACAAGAGCTTCACATGTAGGTGCTAGAGCATCACACTCTGGCACCAGAACGTTACACTATGGCACTAGAGCGTCACACTTCAGCACTAGAGCGTCACACTCTTGCATTAGAGCGTCACACTTTGGCACTAGAGCGTCCCACTTTTGCACTTAAGCGTCCCACTTTGGCACTTAAGCGTCACACTTTGGCAATAGAGCATCACACTTTAGCACGAGAGTGTCACACTTTGGTACTAGAGCGTTACACTTTGGCATGAGAGCTTCGAACTTTGGCACGAGAGCTTCACACTTTGGCACTGAAGCGTCAAACTTTGGCACTAGAGCATCACACTTTGGGACTAGAGCGTTACACTTTGGAACGAGAGCTTCACACTTTGGCACTAGAGCTTCACACTTTGGCACTATACTTTCACACTTTGGCACTCAAGCGTCACACTTTGGCACTAGAGCATCACACTTTGGCACTAATGTGTCACACTTTGGCACTAGAGTGTCACACTTGGCGCTAGTCACACTTTGGCACTAGAGCGTCACAGGCACTAGAGCATCCTACTCTGGCACAAGAGCCTCACACTTTGGCACTAGAGCTTCACACTTTAGCACTAGAGCGTCACTCTTTGGCACTAGAGCTTCATATTTTGGCACTAGAGCGTCACACTTTGGCACTAGAGCTTCACAGTTTGGTACTAGAGAGTCGCACTTGGCACTAGAGCATTACACTTTGGCACTAGAGCATCACACATTGGCACAAGAGCGTCACAACTTGGCACTAGAGTGTCACACTTTGGCATTAGAGCATCACACTTTGGCACTAGAGCATCACACTTATGCACTAGATCTTCCCCCTTTGGCACTAGAGCTTCACACTTTGGCACTTGAGCGTCACACTTTAGCACTAGAGTGTCACACGTTGGCACTGGAGCTTCACACTTTGGCACTAGAAAGTCACACTTTAGCACAAGAGCATCACACTTTGGCACTAGATTATTGCACTTTGGAACTAAAGCTTCACACTTTGGCACTAGAGCTTCAAACTTTGATACTAGAGCGTCACAATTTGGCACTAGATCGTTACAATTTGGCACTAGAGCGTCACACTTTGGCACGAGAGCGTCACACTTTGAAATGAGAGCGTCACACTTTGGCACTAGAGCTTCACACGTCGGCACTAGAGCGTAACACTCTGGCACCAGGGCATCAGACTTTGGCACTAGAGCATCACACTTCGGGACTAGAGCATCACAATTTGGCACTAGAGCGTCCCACTTTGGCACTAGAGCGCCACACTTTGGCACTAAAGCGTCACACTTTGACACTAGAGTGTCACACTTTGGCACTCGAGCGTCCCACTTTGGCACTAGAGCGTCACACTTTGGCACGAGAGCGTCACACTTTGGCATGAGAGCGTCACACTCTGACACTAGAGCTTCA
>SZWC01002188.1:36028-46392 GCA_023375785.1 Penium margaritaceum
TCCAACCCAATTTCCAACCCAACTTCCAACCCCACTTCCTACCCAACTTCCAACCCAACTTTCAACCCAACTTCCCACCCACATTTCAACCCAACTTCCAACCCAACTTCCAACCCAACTTCTAACGCAGCTTTCAATCCAACTTCCAACCCAACTCCTAACCCAACTTCAAACCCAACTTCCAACCCAACTTGCAACCCAACTTCCAACCCAACTTCCAACCCAACTTCCAACCCAAATTCCAACCCAACTTCCGACCCAACTTCCAACCCAACTTTCAACCCAACTTCCAACCAAACTTCCACTAGAGCGTCACACTTTGCCACTAGAGGGTCATTCTTTGGCACTAGAGCTTCACACTTTAGCACTAGAGCGTCACCCTTTGGCACTAGAGCGTTACACTTTGGCACTAGAGCGTCACACTTTGGCACTAGAGCTTCACACTATGGCACTAGAGCTTCACACTTTGGCACTAGAGCGTCACACTTTGGCACTAGAGCGTCACACTTTGGCACTAGAGCTTGACACTTTGACATTAGAGCGTCAAACTTTGGCACTAGAGCTTCACATTTTGGCACTAGAGAATCACACATTGGCACTAGAGCGTCACACTTTGGCATTAGAGCTTCACACATTGACACTAGAGCGTCACACCTTGGTACTAGAGCATCACACTTTGGCACTAGAGAGACACACTTTGGCAATATAGCGTCACACTTTGGCACTAGACCGTCACACTTTGGCAAGAGAGCTTCACACTTTGGGACTAGAGCATCATAGTTTGGGAAAAGAGCGTCACACTTGGCCACTAGAGCGTCACACTTTGGCACTGAAGCGTCATACTTTGAGACTACGACTTCACACTTTGGCACAAGAGCACCACATTTTGACACTAGAGCTCCACACTTTGGCACTAGAGCTTCACCCTTTGGCACTAGAGCATCACACATTGGCACTAGAGCGTCACACTTTGGCACTAGAGCTTCACACTTTGGCACTAGAGTATCACACTTTGGCACTAGAGTGTCACACCTTGGCACTAGACCGTCACACTTCGGCACTAGAGCGGCACACATTGCCACTAGAGCGTCACACTTTGGCACAAGAACCTCACACTTTAGCACTAGAGCGTCATCCTCTGGCACTAGAGCTTCACACTTTGACACTAGAGCGTCACACTTTGGCACTAGAGCTTCACATTCTGGCACTAGAGAGTCACACTTTGGCACTAGAGCATAACACTTTGGCACTAGAGCATCACGCTTTGGCACAAGAGCGTCACACCTTGGCACTAGAGTGTCACACTTTGGCATTAGAGCCTCACACTTTGGCACTAGAGCGTCACACTTTGGCACTAGAGCTTCACAATTTGTTACTAGAGCGTCACACTTTGGCACTAGAGCTTCACACTTTGGCAATAGAGCATCACACTTTGGTACTTGCATGTCACACGTAAACACTAGAGTGTCACACTTTGGCACTAGAGCTTCACACTTTGGCACTAGAGCTTCACACTTTGGCATTAGAGCGTCAGACGTTGGTACTAGAGTGTCACACATTGGCACTAGAGATTCACACGTTGGCACTAGATCGTCACATTTATGGCACTAGAGCTTCACACTTTTGCACTAGCACTACATAATTTGGCACTAGCGCGTCACACTTTGGCACTAGACCGTCACATTTTGGCACTAGAGCTTCACACTTCGGCACTAGAGCTTCACACATTGGCACTAGAGCATCACAATTTGGCACTGGAGAGTCACACTTTGGCACTAGAGCTTCATATTTTGGCACTAGAGTGTCGCACTTTGCCACTAGAACGTAACACATGGCACTAGAGCATCACACTTTCGCAATAGAGTGTCACACTTTGGCAATATAGCATCACACATTAGCACAAGAGCGTCATTCTTTGGCACTAGAGCGTCACACTTTCGCGCAAGAGCGAAACACTCTGGCACTAGAGTGTCACACTTTGGCACTAGAGCTTCATGCTTTGGCACTAGAGCATCACCGTTTGGCACCAGATCATCCCACTTTGGCACCAGAGCGTAACACTCTGGAACTATAGCATCACAGTTTGGCACTAGAGCGTCACACGTTGGCACTAGAGCCCCCCACTTTGGCACTAGAGCATCACACTTTGGCATTTGATCGTCACAATTAGGCACTAGAGCGTCACACTTTGGCACTAGAGCGTCATACTTTGGCACTGGAAAGTCACACTTTGGCACTAGAGCGTCACACTTTGGCATTAGAGCGTCATACTTTGGCACTAGAGCTTCACTCTTTGGCACTAGAGCGTCATCCTTTGGCACAAGAGCGTCACACTTTGGCACTAGAGCATCACACTTTGGCACTAGAGCTTCATACTTTGGCACTAGAGCTTAGCACTTTGGCACCGGAGCGTCACACTTTGGTACTAAATCATCACACTTTGGCACTAGATCCTTACACTTTGGAACTCGAGCTTCACATTTTGGCACTAAAGCTTCACACTTTGGCTCTAGAGCGTCACACTTTGGGATTAGAGCTTCACACTTTGGTACAAAAACGTCACACTTTGGCACTTGACCGTCTCACTTTGGCACGAGAGCTTCCCACTTTGGCACTAGAGCATCACACTTTGGCACTAGAGCATCACACTTTGGCACGACAGCTTCACTCTTTACTCTAGAGCGTCACCCTTTGGCACTAGAGCTTTACACTTTGGCACTAGAGAATCACATTTTGGCACTAGACATTCACAGTTTGCCACTAGAGCTTCACAGTTCGGTACTAAAGCATCACACTTTGACACGAGAGCGTCACACTTTGGCACTACAGTGTCACACTTTGGCACTAGAGTATCACACTTTGGCACTAGAGCGTCCAACTTTGGTACTAAAGCGCCACACTTTGGCCCAGGAGCTTCACACTTTGGCACTAGAGCGTCACACTTTGGCACTAGAGCTTCACACTTTGGCACTAGAGCATCACACTTTGGCACTAGAGCGTCACACTTTGGCACTGAAGCGTCACACTTTGGCACTAGAACATCACACTTTGGCACTAGAGCTTCCCACTTTGGCACTAGAGCTTCACAATTTGGAACTAGAGTGTCACATTTTGGCACTAGACCTTCACACTTTGGCACTAGAGCTTCACACTTTGGCACTAGAGCTTCACACATTGGCACTAGGGCATCACACTTTGGCACTAGAGCGTCACACTTTGGCACAAGAGCTGCATACTTTGGCACTAGAGCGTCACACTTTCCCACTAGACATCGCACTTTGGCACTAGAGCGTCATACTTTGGTTCTAGAGTGTCACACTTTGGCACTTGAGCATCACACACTAGCACTAGAGCGTCATACATTGGCACTAGAGTGTCGCACTTTGGCACGAGAGCATAACACTTTGGCACTAGAGCGTACCACTTTGGCACTAGAGGGTCACACTTTGGCACTAGAGTGTCACACTTTGGCACTAGAGCTTCACACTTTGGCACTAGAAAGTCAAACATTGGCACAACAGCGTCACACTTTGGCACTAGAGCGTCACACTTTTGCACAAAAGCATCACACTTTGGCACTAGAGCTTCACCTTGGCACTCGAACGTTACACTTTGGCACTACAGTATCACACTTTGGCACTAGAGTTTTACACTTTGGCATTAGGGCGTCACACTTTGGTACTAGAGCGTCACACTTTGGCACTAGAGCGTCACACTTTGGCACTAGAGCATTACACATTAGTACTAGAGGGTCACACTTTGGCACTAGAGCGTCACACTTTGGCACGAGATCTTCACACTTTGGCACTACAGCATCACACTTTGGCACTAGAGTTTTACACTTTGGCATTAGGGCGTCACACTTTGGCACTAGAGCGTCACACTTCGGCACTAGAGCGTCACACTTTGGCACTACAGCATCACACTTTGGCACTAGAGTTTTACACTTTGGCATTAGGGCGTCACACTTTGGCACTAGAGCGTCACACTTCGGCACTAGAGCGTCACACTTTGGCACTACAGCATCACACTTTGGCACTAGAGTTTTACACTTTGGCATTAGGGCGTCACACTTTGGCACTAGAGCGTCACACTTCGGCACTAGAGCGTCACACTTTGGCACTACATGATCACACTTTGGCACTAGAGAGTCACACTTTGGCACTAGAGCGTCACACTTTGGCACTAGAGCGTCACACTTTGGCACTAGAGCATCCCACAGTGGCACTAGAGCGTCACACTCTGGCACTAGATCGTCCCAATTTGGCACTAGATCGTCACACTTTGGAACTAGAGCATCACACTTTGGCACTCTAGAGTCACACTTTGGCACTAGAGCGTTAGACTTTTGCACTAGAGCATCACACTTTGGCACTAGAGCGTGATACTTTGGCACTAGAGCGTCGTACTTTGGCACTATAGCTTCACACATTGGCACTAGAGCATCCCACTTTGGCACAAGAGCGTCACACTTCGGCACTAGAGCGTCACACTTTTGCACTAGAGCTTCAGGCTTTGGCACTAGAGCTTCACACTTTGGCACTAGAGCATCACATTTTGGCAATAGAGCATCACACTTTGGCACTAGAGCATTACACTTTGGAACTCGAGCTTCAAACTTTGGCACTAGAGCTTCACACTTTGGTACTAGAGAGTTACAATTTGGCACTAGAGCTTCACACTTTCTCACTAGAATGTCACCCTTTGGCAGTAGAGCATCATACTTTGGCACTAGAGCTTGTCATTTTGACATTAGAGAGTCACACTTTGACACTAGAGCTTCACATTTTGGCACTAGAGCGTCACATTTTGGTACTAGAGTGTCACACTTTGGCACTAGAGCGACACACTTTGACACTAGAGCGTCACACTTTGGCACTAGAGCGTCTTACTTTGGCACGAGATCTTCACACTTTGGCACTACAGCATCACAATTTGGCACTAGAGCGTCACACTTTGGCACTAGAGCGTCACACTTTGGCACGAGAGCTTCACACTTTGGCACTACAGCATCACACTTTGGCAATAGAGCGTCACACTTTGGCACTACACCTTCACACTTTAGCACTAGAGCGTCACCCTTTGGCACTAGAGCTTCACACTTTGGCACTAGAGTTTCACATTTTGACACTAGAGCTTCACAGTTTGGCACTATATCGTCACAGTTCGGTACTAGAGCATCACACTTTGGCACTAGAACATCACACTTTGGCACGAGAGCGTCACACTTTGGCACTATAATGTCACACTTTGGCACTAGAGCGTCACACTTTGGCACTAGAGCGTCCGACTTTGGTACTAGAGCGTCACACTTTGGCCCTGGAGCTTCACACTTTGGCACTAGAGTGTCACATTATGGCACTAGAGCTTCACACTTTGGCACTAGAGCGTCACACTTTGGCACTAGAGCGTCATACTTTGGCACTAGAGTATCACACGTTGGTACTAGAGCTTCAGACTTTGATACTAGAGCTTCACACTTTAGCACTAGAGCATCAAACTTTTGCACTAGAGCATCACACTTTCGCACTAGAGCCTTACACTTTGGAACCCGTGCTTTACACTTTGCCAGTAGAGCTTTACACTTTGGCACTAGAGCGTCACACTTTGGCACTAGAGCTTCACACTTTAACACTAGAACGTCACACTTTGGCACTAGAGTGTCACACTTTGGCTCTAGAGCGTCACACTTTGGCACTAGAGCGCACACTTTGGCACAAGAACTTCATGTTGGCACTCAAACATCACACTTTGGAACTAGAGCTTCACTCTTTGGCACTTGAGCTTCACACTCTGGCATTAGAGTGTCACACTTTGGTACTAGAGCATCACACGTTTGCACTAGAGTGTCAACATTTGGCACTAGTGCGTCACACGTTGACACTAGAGCATCCCACGTTGGAACTAGAGCTTCACACTTTGGTACTAGAGCATCACACGTTTGCACTAGAGTGTCAACATTTGGCACTAGTGCGTCACACGTTGACACTAGAGCATCCCACGTTGGAACTAGAGCTTCACACTTTGGCACTAGATCATCACACTTTGCCACTAGAGAATCACACTTTGGCACTAGAGAGTCATATTTTGCTACTAGAGCGTCACACTTTGGCAGTTTAGCATCACACGTTTGAACTGCAGCTCCACAGTTTGGCACTAAAGCATCACACTTTGGCACTAGAGAGTCATATTTTGCTACTAGAGCGTCACACTTTGGCAGTTTAGCATCACACGTTTGAACTGCAGCTCCACAGTTTGGCACTAAAGCATCACACTTTGGCACTAGAGCGTCATTATATGGCACTAAAGCTTCACACTTTGGCACTAGAGCGTCACACTTTGGCACTAGAGTGTCACACTTTGGCACTAGAGTGTCACACTTTGTCATTGTTGCTCCACAATTTTGCACTAGCGCATCACACTTTGGCACTAGAGCGTCACACTTTGGCACTAGAGCGTCACACTTTGGCACTAGAGCGCACACTTTGGCACTAGAACTTCATGTTGGTATTCAAACATCACACTTTGGCACTAGAGCTTCACACTTTGGCACTAGAGCTTCACACTCCGGCATTAGAGCGTCACACTTTGGTACTAGAGCGTCACACTTTTGCACTAGAGTGTCAACCTTTGGCACTAGTGCGTCATACGTTGGCACTAGAGCATCACACGTTGGCACTAGAGCTTCACACTTTGGCACTAGAGCGTCACACTTTGGCACAAAACAATCACACTTTGACACTAGAGAGTCATATTTTGGCACTAGAGCGTCACACTTTGGCAATAGATCGTCATACTTTGGCACTACAGCTCCACACTTTGGCACTAGAGCATCACACTTTGGCACTTGAGCGTCATTATTTGGCACTAAAGCATCACAGGTTGGCACTAGAGCGTCACACTTTGGCACTAGAGCGTCACACTTTGGCACTAGAGCGTTACACTTTGGCACTAGAGCGTCACAATTTGCCACTAGAGCTGCACACTTTGGCACTAGAGCGTGACAATTTGGCACTAGAGCATCACACTTTGGCACTAGAGCGTCACAAATTGGCAATAGATCTCCACACTTTGGCACTACAGCATCACACTTTGGCACTAGATCTTCCCACATTAGCACTAGAGCGTCATACTTTGGCACTACAGCATCACACAATGGCACTGGAGCGTCACACTTTGGCACTAGAGCGTCACACTTTGGCACCAAAGCGTCACACTTTGGCACTAGAGTGTCACACTTTGGTACTAGTGCGTCACACTTTGGCACTAGAGCGTTACACGTTGGCACTAGAGCGTCACACTTTGGCACAAGAGCTTCACACTTTGGCAGTAGAGCTTCACACTTTGGTACTAGAGCGTCACACTTTGGCACTAGAGCTTCACACCTTGGCACTATACTGTCACACTTTGGCACGAGAGCTTCACAATTTGGCACTAGAGCGTGACACTTTGGGACTAGAGCGTCAAACTTTGGCTCTAGAGTGTCACACTTTGGCACTAGAGTGTCACACTTTGGCACTAGAGCTTCACACTTTGGCACAAGAGTGTCATATTTTGACACTAGAGCTCCACACTTTGGCACTAGAGCGTCACACTTTGGTAGTAGAGTGTCACACTTTGGGACTATAGCATCACACTTCGGCACTAGAGCGTCAAACTCTGGCACTAGAGCTTCCCACCTTGGCACTAGAGCGTCACACTTTGGCACTAGAGCTTCATACTTTGGCACCAGAGCATCACACTTTGGTACTAGAGCGTCACACTTTGGCACTAGAGCTTCACACTTTGGCACTATAGCTTCACATCTTGGTACTAGAGCAACACACTTTGGCACTAGAGCATCATAATTTAGAAATAAAGTGTCACACGTGTGTACGAGAGTGTCACACTTTGGCACTAGAGTGTTACATGTTGGCACTCAACGTCACACTTTAGTACTACAGTGTCACACTTTGGCACTAGAGCTTCCCGTTTTGGTACTAGAGCTGCACACTTTGGCACTAGAGCGTCACACTTTGGCATTAGAACATCACACGTTCATACTAGAGCTTCACACTTTGGCACCACGGCATCACACTTTGGCACTAGGATTCACACTTTGGCACTAGAGAATCACACTTTGGTACTAGAGCATCACACTTTGACACTAGAGCGTCACACTTTGGCACTAGAGCTTCATACTTTGGCATTGGAGCTTCACACTTTGGCAGTAAAGCGTCACACTTTCGTACTAGAGCATCACACTTTGGCACTAGAACGTCACACTTTGGCACTGGAGTGTCACACTTTAGCAGTAGAGCGTCCCACTTTGGCACTAGAGCGTCACACTTTAGCACTAGAGCGTCACACTTTGGTACTAGAGCATCACACTTTGGTACTAGAGCGTCACACTTAGGCACTAGAACCTCACACTTTGGCACTGGAGCGTCACACTTTGGCACTAGAGTGTCACACTTTGGTACTAGAGCGTCACACTTTGGCACTAGAGCGTCACACTTTTGCACTAAAGCGTCACATTGTGGTACTAGAGCATCACACTTTGGCACTATAGCTTCACACTTTGGCACTAGAGCATCACAGTTTAGCACTAGAGTGACACACTTTGGCACTAGAGAGTCACACTTTGGCACTTAAGCATCACACTTTGGCACTAGAGTATTGAAATTTATACATCAGGATCTTTGGGAATCTTCAAAGTAGTCCTCAGATTAATCTGCTGTTTGATGCTTTGCTGGATTTTTGGTGATGATCTCATAGACACGTATCATCAACTACACACACAGAGGTAATCTTGTGTTAGTAATGTCATGGACTGTTTGATTCAAGAGTATGAGCTGAAGGCACCGTTATACAACTCGTCTCACAAGCATTCCAATGGTACCAAGCTTGTTAAGAATAATCTTGTATAGATGAAGTAATGAGAAATACAAACCTACAGCAACTTAACTGTCTATGCTAGCTAACAGCAAAAAAAACAAGTGTTACATTGTCCGGTATCTTGTGTCTTCGAGTTCTCGATCACATGATCACCTTGACACTGCTCGATGACCTCAGATCATCGGCAGACCAAGGTTGGCGGATGCCCAGCGCCCTCAGTGTGATCGACGGACGAGATCGTCCGGATCTACGGTCACATCCCATGGCCATTGATCTTTTTCGGGCGTTGTCTTGAGAGGAGCCGGTCCTCACACTTATTGATTCGTCAACGGCTCCGATCAGTCCCCTTCCCTCGCAATGCTTTGTGATCACAAGATCAATCTTTACAAAGGGCAATGTCTGCCTTGTGCTCCAGGCCCTTGCCACGTCAGCAGAATCGATATCGAGAGGAGCTCACGCTCACACTCTCGCTTAGTCTGCCAGGCCACACAGCGCGTTTGCCCAAATCCTGCCAGAATATGTAGCATTTGTTACCAGTGTTCCGTCAACTCAACGGAACTCCAGTATGATGAGTAGAGTAGGTACGGCTGCGGATGGATGGATCAGTGGGACGCCTAAAGGGGCCTGCTTACAGCCATACCATACCCCACCATGTAGGAAACACAGGAGGGTCGAGAGAGAGAGAGAGAGAGAGAGAGAGAGAAAGAGACAGAGAGAGCGAATCTCTCTCTCAGCCCTCTTGTTTCCTTTTTGTTGTTGTTGTGCCGAGCCCAGTAAATTGTTGGATTGAGGATATCTGACGGCTTTCCCCTTTTCAACATTCCCCCCCTTGTCGATCCATCACCGGTGAGGTTGGAGCCGACAATGTGAAAAAGAAGGAGTCCCCCCGTGAGAGCAGAGCCGTGAGGTGGGGGCGAAAGAATGCATGGTGAGGCACAAGAACGCCCGTCAAAATACTCCCTCACCCCTGGGCAAACCGAGCCTCGACGGTGGCAGGAGAAAGAAACTGGAGAGAGTCCGAGATGCCAGCAGAGGAGAGCAGAACAAGACGCATCGTGTATAGTGGGACGGTGGACCTTTGTGGCTCGGGCGAAGCCCCATCGGCCGGGGAAAGACCGCACCCAGCAGCACACCCTGCCCGGACTCGGGGGAGTGGCCACCTCCCGCTCATCCGGCCCGAATGTTGAGCTGACAGCGTCAGCCCATCGAACGGGGTCTGAAGTCAAGAGAGAAGCTATACAGGCTTTTTTTGGAGCAGATTTGCAATAGCGAGCAATGTGTCCCCCCCCCCCCGGACAGGCAAATTTGGCAAGAATTTTGGCGTTTTGCGAAGACCGAGGCGCGGGATGTGGAGCAAAAAAATGCACTGCGAGAAGAAGAAGACAGAGAGGGATAGGAAGTGCGCAGTGGAGCCAGAGGGGCCAAAGTCCCCGTGTCCGTCCCAACGCCTCATATGGGGGGGACGGAGGAGGGGAACGACCAGCGAT
>SZWC01002188.1:46450-56768 GCA_023375785.1 Penium margaritaceum
CCCCCCCCCCCGGACAGGCAAATTTGGCAAGAATTTTGGCGTTTTGCGAAGACCGAGGCGCGGGATGTGGAGCAAAAAAATGCACTGCGAGAAGAAGAAGACAGAGAGGGATAGGAAGTGCGCAGTGGAGCCAGAGGGGCCAAAGTCCCCGTGTCCGTCCCAACGCCTCATATGGGGGGGACGGAGGAGGGGAACGACCAGCGATGGCAGGAAGGATAGCGCATAGAAGAGGATGCAGAGAAGAAGCGAGCAGAAGCAAGAAAGGTGGGGTTAGCGGTCGTAGGCGACCCGCGTCCGTGCCAACACCTCATGTGGGGGGCACGGAAACGGGAAGCCACGACGGCTCCACCGATGACCATCTCTGTCCATACCAATACCTCATATGGAGGGGGCGGACGGAGAGGGCCTGGAATGAGTGTGTAGAAAGGTCAGGAAGAGGAGAGGAGGCCCATGCAAGTGTAAAGATGAGCATGGCGGTCGGTGGAGAGGGCCTTGGTGAATATGTCAGCAGTTTGATCAGCAGTGGGGAGGTAGTGCATGACGACATCGCCTTAAGCAACCGCGTCGTGAACGTAGTGATGCTGCCGACGAACGTGCTTGGTGCGATCATGAAGAACTGGATCTTTTGAGAGAGCGATGGCACCCTCGTTGTCCTAGTGAATAGCTATAGGTTCGAGTTGGTCGAATCCCAGCTCACTCAATATCATGCAAAGCCAGACCGCCTCCCTCGTGCATTCACTCTCAGTAATGTACTCAGCTTCGGTAGAGGAGAGAGCGACCACAGACTACTTCTTGTTGTGCCACTTGACGGGACCAGAATTGAGTAGAAAGATGTACCCAGAAGTAGAGCGACCTGTGGTTTGATCACCAGAGAGATGAACGTCATAGAAGCCCTAGAGAATGTTGTTGCCAGAGGAGTAGTGGATGGCGAGAGAAGCGGATCCGCGAAGATAGCGAATGTTGTGTTTGGCAGCCACAATATGAGCAGCGGTAGGATGTTGGCATCCTTGGCTGAGAAGGCCAACAGCAAAGGAGAGGTCAAGACAGGTAGCCATTGAGGATTACATTAGGGATCCCACCATGCATGGAAAAGATTGGGCATCCTCCGAGGAAGCCAAAGGCGCGGCTGTCGTGATGGGTTTGGTTAAGCCGTGATCATTGGAAAGCGGCGTGGATTGAGGGATAGATGTACCAAGACCAAATTTTTCTGTCACGCGTTGAGCATATGTGGCTTGGGTGTGCATCACCTGGCCGTGTGTTATGTCATGGGTGACTTGAATGCCAAGATAGTACTTGAGTGGCCCCATGTCAGTCATTTTAAAGCGGCAAGACAGCTGCTGCTTGAGGGTATCCAGAACAGGAAGAGATGGCCCAAACAGAATCAGGTCGTCCACAAAGCAGATGACTCCGAGAAGGTTAGATGCACCGCGAAAGTACAATGAGTGATCCAAGTGAAGACGTTGGAGACCTTGGATCAAGAAGAACTCATGGATCTTCAAGTTCCATTGTCGTGGAGCTTGCTTCACACCATATAAGGACTTGTTGAGTTTGCAAACGTAGACGGGTTTGTCTAGAGAGATGAATCCCTCAGGCTGAGTCATGTACATTGTTTTGTTGAGTTCACCGTTGAGGAAGGAACTTTTGATGTCCATTTGATGGAGGTGCCACTTCTTGTTGGCAGCCAGAGACAAAATCACTCTGATGGATGAGTAATTGGCCACAAGTGCAAAGGTTTCTTGATAGTTAACCCCAAGCACTTGACTATATCCACGCACGACAAGGCGAGCTTTGTAACGATGGGGTGTGCCTGCACTAGTTAGCTTGTTTTTTAACACCCACTTATAGGTGACGACGGGGGTGTTTGATGGTCGAGGAACGAGATCCCATGTATGCTGCTTCTGAAGTTGAGAGAGTTCCTCCTCACTTGCTTGGTGCCATCGGTACAGACGGCACATAGAATCTTTGAAGCTGACGGGATCAACCACTTGCATAAATAGTACAGCATCATCAATGTCTTCATTGGCTGGTAGCTCGATGGTTAACAGGATACCAAGCTGAAGAAAGGATAGAGGTCTGGTGAGTCGGGCAGACTGGCGAAATATTGTCTTTGGAGCAGCTGGTGGGGCAGATGACACGGTACTAGGGATGAATGTCTGTGGAGCGGTAGGAGCATCATGATGTTCTTCTGGAACCACATGGAGAAGTACACCAGCGTGGTCATCCAATGCAGGATCGACGGAGAACTTTTGAAGAGGTGGTGGAGTTGTCTCAAGATAGACAGTGGGCATGACTGCTGGTGGTACTATATCTCGTTCCCGGTTGAAGAAGCTTTCATTGAAGATAGGTTGTCTGCTCCGAATCACACGCTTGGAGTTTAGGTCCCATAGTCGATAGATGTCTTGTGTTTCGTACCCAAGAAGGATGCAAACTTTGGATCATGGATCAAGTTTGGAGCGTTCTGCTGACTGGATCCAGGCATGTACTATACAGCCAAACATACGGATGTTTCCCCGAGAGGGCTTGTTCCCAGTCCATGCTTTATAGGGTGTTGATGCACCTGCAGGCAGCTTTGCGGTGGGAAGACGATTTGTGAGATACGCTGCAGTGTGAAGAGCCTCAGACCGTAAAGCAGATGAGAGTATAGCAGTGTGGAGCATTGTCCAAACTTGTTCACGAAGTGTCTGGTTCATCCGTTCTGCTGTGCCATTCTGTTGTGGGATATATGGCACCGTGGTTTGATGTTGAATCCCTCTCTCATTACAGAAGGCTTTGAGGCTGTGGTTGACAAACTCTGTGCCGTTGTCAGTACGGATTTTCTTAATTGTCAAGCTGGTATCATTCTCACCCTGTCGTATCCAGTTTCTATTTGCTTCAATGGCGTCAGATTTGAATCAAAGAACCCGGGTCCATACCATATGTGTGTTGTCATATAGGATTACGAGGAAATAATGCTTTTTGGAGAGGGAAACCTCCTTGATATAGTAGAGGTCCATGTGTACAAGTTCCAAGCACTTGTGAGTTCCATGAGACGGAAGAGTTTGAAAAGAGGCTCGATGTTGCTTGCCTGTGAGACAGCCTCCACACATAGGTCCTTCGCTATCTTTCAACAAGCTGATGGGAAAATCATAAGCAATTGAATCTGCAGCCATTTTGGTTAGTGTTGAATAGCTGACGTGTGCCAGACGCTCGTGCCATAGATCTGCCATGGTTAACGGAGAGGTTGTCTTTGCCGATGTGGAGTTGGATATGGAGGCCATAACAGCCATCTATTGTGTCTCTGTGTGTCTTGAAGGTTCGCTGGTGTCAAGGATGGTCATGTCTCCCATTTGAGTGGCAACCGCTGCCAGTTGAGACGTCTGGTTGTACACCTTGTAGTTCTTGTCGGTGTCAAATACCACTTTGAAACCTGTGTCGTTGAGCTTGGTGACAGAGAGAACATTTGCAGCAAGATCTGGGACATAGAGTACGTCTTCAAAAGTCTTGATTGCTGGTTTTCCATTGCACGTGATTCCAACCTTAACCGTCCCTTGACCGTAGGTGGGGATAGTTCTGTCATCACCANTCATGTCTCCCATTTGAGTGGCAACCGCTGCCAGTTGAGACGTCTGGTTGTACACCTTGTAGTTCTTGTCGGTGTCAAATACCACTTTGAAACCTGTGTCGTTGAGCTTGGTGACAGAGAGAACATTTGCAGCAAGATCTGGGACATAGAGTACGTCTTCAAAAGTCTTGATTGCTGGTTTTCCATTGCACGTGATTCCAACCTTAACCGTCCCTTGACCGTAGGTGGGGATAGTTCTGTCATCACCAGGGCGGGCTTCTCGTTGTTTCAGGATATGCTTGAAGTTGATGAACCAGTCCTTTTTGCAAGTCATATGTTTCGTGCAGCCAGAGTCAATAATCCATGCGAGGATGCCGACAGCTAGGAGAAGTGCGCTGTCGATGGAGCACATTGCCAGTTCTTCAGCTACAAACTCTTCTTCTGCCAAAGTGTGATGTGCTGCATCTTCTGGTGCCGAACCATAGGTTGAATGCTCTGGCTGGGTGACTGGCATATCTTTGTCAGACATGAATGCTCTTCCAGACAGGAGGCTTAACTGAAAGTCGTCTTGTTCATCAGATAATTCCCGTGCTTTTCAAGACCCTGTAAGAAGAGCGGCCACGGTCGACATGTAAGTCATGAGCATTGCTTGGTGTGGCCGTTGAGGACCATAGTGACGAGCAACGTTTGGGCGTCGTTTAGGGCAATCCACGGCAATGTGCCCCTTTTTCTTACACGTCCAGCACACTCGGTCGTTTGGTGGAACAAAGTCCCGTGGTGAGTGAGGAGTTGACTTGACTCTGCCGTTGAAGTGCGTGAGGGAGCCCCGACTTCCGTTACCATAGGATCCAAACTTCTTCGTCCTCTGTCCCTGATATTTGGATACGAGGCCAGTTTTGCCTCCATTGTCCTTGAGGTATTGCTCTTCAACCATCATTAGCTCTTTGACAGCTTTCTCCAGACATAGGGAATATGGCTGACTTCCAATTAAACTGCTACTACGGGTGCAGCGTCCACGGCAGCACCAGGTGTCCTAGCAGTTGCTCTGCCTTGTGCATCAATTGCTTGTTGCAGATTTGCCCGAAGTTCAGCCACTTGGGCATCACAATTCATCCCCTGCTTCTGAAAGGTCTGAAGTCGATTGATGGTGTCCTTGAATCTGACAGGTAGTCCACAAAAAAGAGTTAGCACTAGTACTCTTTCAGAGATCACTTCTCCCATTGATGAAATGCGATTAGCCAGATGTTTGAGATGAGACACATGATCCTCCAGACGTGTTCTTTCTTCTATTTGTTGAGTGTGAAACTCTATCAAAAGGCTTCCAAGTTCAACGTCGCTTATTCTCTCATAACGATTCTTTAGGGCCTTCCAACCCTTCCTTGGACAGTTGGTTGTGTTATCTTCTCTGATAATGGACTTGAGTCATTCCATTAAATTCAATGTTAGAATTGAGAAGGCTTGATTACAGCGCCGTTTCCAATTGATTTGTTCTTCAGGTGATGCTCCTATCGAGAATGTATTAGTGGGAGGATCACTGACAACTCCCCAAAGGCCCTTGTTGAGAAAAATCATCTCATTGTTGAATGCGAACGTATGATAGCTATTGCCATCAAACGGCACTACTTTGAACTGATCCCCTTTGTAGATGGTTGCCGCCATGGTCGGGTAGATCTGAAAACACCACCCACTCTGATACCAAATGTTGAAATTTACATAACAGGATCTCTAGGAACATTCACAAGTAGTCCTTAGATTAATCTGTCGTCTGATGCTTTTCTAGATTGTTGGTGATGATCTCTTAGACACGTATCACCAACCACAAACATACAAGTACTCGTGCCTTAGTAATTTCATTGACTGTGGGATTCAAGAGTATGAGCTGAAGGCATAGTTACACGAATCGTCTCACAAGCTTTCCAACGGTACCAAGCTTGTTGAGAATAATGTCGTACAGACGAAGTAATGAGAAATACAAACCTACAGCTACTTAACTGTCTATGCTAGCTAGCAGCAGAAAAATACAAGTGTTACGTAGTCCGGTATCTTGTGTCTTTGAGTTCTTGGTCACAGGATCACCCGGACGCCGCTCGATGACCTTCGATCATCAGTAGACCAAGGTTGACGGTTGCCCAGCACCCTCGGTGCAATCCAAGGACGAGATCGTCCGGATCTGCGGTCACTTCCCATGGCCGTTGATCTTTGTCGGGCGTTGTCTCGAGAGCCGATCCTCACACTTCTCGATTCGTCAATGGCTCCGATCAATCCACTTCCCTCGCAATGATTCGTGATCACAAGATCCATCTTTAAAAGGGGTAATGTCTGCCTCGTGCTCTAATCCCTTGCCACGTCAGCAGACTCGACATCGAGAGGAGCTCACGCTCACACTCTCGCTTAGTCTTCTAGGCCACATACTGTGTTTGCCCAAATTCTGCCGGAACATGTAACATTTGTTACCAGTATTCCGTCAGCTCTACGGAACTCCAATAGGATGAGTAGTGTAGGTAGGGCTGCGGATGGATGGATCAGTGGGACGCCTAAAGAGGCCTACCCACAGGCATACCATATCCCGCCATGTAGGATAGACAGGATGGTCGAGATGGAGAGAGAGAGAGAGGGAGAGAGAGAGAGAGAGAGAGAGCGAATCTCTCTCTCGGCCCTCTTGTTTCCTTTTTGTTGTTGTTCCAAGCTGAGCAAATTGTTGGATCGAGAAGATCTGACGGCTGTCCCTTTTTCAACATTCCCCCCCTTGTTGATCCATCACCGGTGAGGTTGGAGCCGACAGTTTGAAAAAGAAGGAGCCCCTGGTAAGAGCAGAGCCGTGAGGTGGGGGCAAAAGAACGCATGGTGAGGCACGGGAACGCCCGTCAAAACACTCCCCCCCGCCGTCCCGTCCCCCGGGCAAACCGAGCCTCGACGGTGGTGGGAGAAAAAAATGGAGAGAGTCCGAGACGCCAACAGAGGAGAGCAGAACAAGACGCAGGGTGTACAGTGGGACGGTGGAACTTTGTGGCCCGGGCGAAGCTCCGTCAACCGAGGAAAGACCGCACCCAGCAGCACACCCTGCCCGGACTCGGGGGAGTTTCCACCTCCCGCTCATCCAGCCCGAATGGTGAGCTGACCGCGGCAGTCCACCCAACGGGGTCTGATGTCAAGAGAGAAGCCGGACAGGGTTTTGTGTGGAGTAGATTTGCAGTTGCGAGTGATGTGCCCCCCCTCCCCCGGACGGACCAATGTGGCGAGAATATTGGCATTTTACGAAGACCGAGGCACGGGAGGTGGAGCAAAATAATGTACAGCAAGAAGAAGAAGACAGAGAGGGATAAGAAGTGCATAACAAAGACAGAAGGGCCGAAGTCCCCGCGTCCGTCCCAACGCCTCATGTGGGGGGGGCGGAGGAGGGGAACGACTAGCAACGACAGGAAGGATAGCACAGAGAAGAGGATACAGAGAAGAAGCAAGCAGAAGCAAGAAAGGCGGAGTTAGCAGTCGTAGGCGACCCGCGTCCGTGCCAACACCTCATGTGGGGGGCACAGAAACGGGAAGCCACAACGGCTCCACCGATGACCATCTCCGTCTATCCCAACGCCTCATATGGGGGGGACGGGAGGCGAGGGCCTGGAGTGAGTGAGAAGAAAGGTCAGGAAGAAGAGAGGAGGCCCATGCAAGCGCAAAGATGAGCATGGCGGTTGGTGGAGAGGGCCTTGGTGAAGATTTCATCAATTTGATCAGCAGTGGAGAGGTAGTGCATGACAACCTTGCCTTGAGCAACCGCGTCGCAAACGTAGCCATACTGTCGACGAACGTGCTTGGTGCGATCATGAAGAACTGGATCTTCCGAGAGAGTGATGACACCCTCGTTGTCGTAGTGAATAGCCGTAGGTTCGAGTTGGTCGAATCCCAGCTCACTCAATAGCATGTGAAGCCAGACTGCCTCCCTCGTGCATTCACTCTCAACAATGTACTCAGCTTCGGTAAAGGAGAGAGCGACCACGGACTGCTTCTTGCTGCACCAGCTGACTGGTCCACCATTGAGTAGGAAGACGTGCCCAGAGGTAGAGCAACTTGTGGTTTGATCACCAGAGAGATCAGCGTCACAGAAGCCCTGGAGAATGTTTTTGCGAGAGGAGTAGCGGATGGCGAGAGAAGTGGATCCGCAAAGATAGCGAATGCTACATTTGGCACCCACAATATGAGCAGCGGTAGGGCGTTGGCATCCTTGGCTAAGAAGGCCAACAGCAAAGGAGAGGTCAGGACGGGTAACCACAGAGGAGTACATCAGGAATCCCACCATGTGTGGAAAAGATTAGGCATCCTCTGAGGAAGCCAAAAGCGTGACTGTCGTGACAGGTTTGGTTCAGTCGTGATCCTTGGAAAGCGGCGTGGACTGAGGGGTAGATGTACCAAGACCAAACGTGTCGGCCACACGTTGAGCACATGTGGCTTGGGTGAGTGTCACCTGGCTGTGTGTTATGTCATGGGTGACTTGAATGCCGAGATAGTACTTGAGTGGCCCCATGTCATTCATTTCAAAGCGGCAAGGCAGCTGCTACTTGATGGTATCCAGAACAGGAAGAGATGGCCTCAACAGAATGAGGTTGTCCACATAGAGAATGAATCCGATAAGATTAGATTTCCCGCAAAAGCACACTAAGTGATCCGAGTGAAGACATTGGAGGCCTTGGATCAAGAACTCATGGATCTTCAAGTTCCATTGTCGTGGAGCTTGCTTCAGACCATACAAGGACTTATTGAGTTTGCAGACGTGGTCAGGTTTGTCAGGAGAGATGAATCCCTCAGGCTGAGTCATATAGATTGTTTTGTTGAGGTCGCCGTTGCGGAAGGCACTTTTGACGTCCATTTCATGGAGGTGTCACTTAATGTTGGCAGCTAGAGACAAATTCACTCTGATGGATGAGAATTTGGCCACAGGTGCAAAGGTGTCTTGATAGTTAACCCCAAGCACTTGACTATATCGACGCGTGACAAGGCAAGCTTTGTAGCGATTGGGTGTGCCTGCATTGGTTAGCTTGGTTTTGAACACCCACTTACAGGTGACGATGGGGGTGTTTGATGGTCGAGGAACAAGATCCCATGTATGCTGCTTCTCAAGTTGAGAGAGTTCCTCTTGAGCTTTTTGGCGTCATTGGTCGGCATCCAGACGGTGCATAGCATCTTTGAAGCTGACGGGATCCACCTCTTGCATAAATAGTTCAACGTCATCCATGTCTTCATCGGCTGGGAGCTCGGTGGTTGACAGGAAACCAAGCTGAAGAAAGGATGGAGGTCTGGTGAGTCGGGCAGACCACCGCAGTCCTCTCTTTAAAGCAGCTGGTGGGATAGATGACATGGTGCTGGAGATTAATGTCTGTGGAATGGCAGGAGCATCATGATGTTCTTCTGGAACCACAGGGAGAAGTACACCAGCGTGGTCATCCGGTGTAGGGTCGATGGAGAACTTTTGAAGAGGTGGTGGAGTTGTCTCAATATAGACAGTGGACGTGACTGCCAGTGGTAGTGCATGTTGTGCCCAGCTGAAGACGTTTTCATAAAAAAAAGGGTTGTGTGCTTTAAATCACACATTTGGAGTCTGGGTCCCATAGTCGATAGATGTCGCGTGTTTCGTATCCAAGAACGATGCAGACTTTGGATCATGGATCAAGTTTGGAGTGTTTTTCTGGCCGGACCCAGGCATGTGCTGCACAGCCGAAGATACAAATGTGTCCCAGATAGGGCTTGTTCCCAGTCCATGCTTCATAGGATGTTGATGCACCTGCAGGCACCTTTGCAGTGGGAAGACGATTTGTGAGATACACTACAGTGTGAAGAGCCTGAGCCTAGAAAGCAAATGAGAGTCCATCAGTGTGGAGCATTATCATAACTTGTTCAAGAAGTGTCTAGCTCATCCGATCTAATTTGCCATTCTGTTGTGGGGTATATGGCACCGTGGTTTGATGTTGAATCCCTCTCTCATTATAGAAGGATTTGAGGTTGTGGTTGACAAACGCAGTGTCGTTTTCAGTGCGAATTTTCTTGATTGTCAAGCTGGTCTCATTCTCAACTTGTCGTATCTAGTTTTTTTTTGCTTCCACAGCGTCATATTTGAATGGAGGAATCCGGGTCCAGACCATATGTGTCTAGTCATCCAGGATGACAAGGACATAATGCTTGTTGGAGAGGGTGACCTCCTTGATATAGTAGAGGTCCATGTGCACGAGTTCCAAGCACTCGTGAGTTCCATGAGATGGAAGAGTTTGAAAAGAGGTCCAATGTTGCTTGCCTGTGAGACAGCCTCCACACATAGGTTCTTCGCCATCTTTCAACAAGCTGGTGGGAAGATCATAGGCAATCAAATCTGCAGCCATTTTGGTTAGTGTTGAATAGCTGACGTGTCCCAGATGCTCGTGCCATAGATCTGCCATGGTTAATGGAGAGGTTGTCTTTGCCGATGTGGAGTTGGATATGGAGGCCATAACAGCCATCTCTTGTGTCTCTGTGTGTCTTGAAGGTTTTCTAGTGTCAAAGATGGTCATGTCTGCCATTTGAGTGGGACCCGCTGCCAGTTGAGACGTCTGGTTGTACACCTTGTAGTTCTTGTCGGTGTCAAATACCACTTTGAAACCTGTGTCGTTGAGCTTGGTGACAGAGAGAACATTTGCAGCAAGATCTGGGACATAGAGTACGTCCTCAAAAGTCCTGATTGCTGGTTTTCCATTGCACGTGATGCCAACCTTAACCGTCCCTTGCCCGTAGGTGGGGATAGTTCTGTCATCACCAAGG